>JBCNJP010007935.1:0-11520 GCA_039602395.1 Deinandra increscens subsp. villosa
TTATTCATTTTGAAATGGATTCATGTTTTTGAAAATGCATGTTTTCATTCATCACTGATTCATGTTTTTTTAAATGGATTCACTATGTACTGTAGGCCTGTAGCGATACATTAAACATTTTGAAGAGATGTTTTTTTTATAAATTATACAATATACATAGTCCACGAAGATAACCACGTTAAACATTTAAATGGCCCAAGAATTTAAATGGCCCAAAAAATGGCCCAAAAAATGGCCCACGAAGATAACCCGTTCAAACCGTAACCCAACCTGGTTAATCCGGTTTGTTCTGATCCACTAAACCCGACCAAACCCGTTCGGTTTGGGTTAAAACATTTTGAGCCCGTATCTTTCGGGTTGGATCAAAAATATCTTTAAACCCGGACCAACCGCACCGTGAACACCTCTAAGTGGAATAGTTTTAAGAAATATGCAACGTAATTCCTCTGTGATTTAATGTGGTGCTCTATCACGATCACTAGTTCCTCACTAGTGTTCTCTAATCTCTATATTAATAACTAGGTTAGTAACCCGTGATAAAATTGGTAATTATACTTGATTGATAATCTAATAAATTGATGCTTGAATGTGGTTTTGACATGTGTCAATGCTTATGTGGACATTCTAGAAATAAGACATGTGGCACTCATTTTATTGTTTTATTAGGATTAATAAAGATTAAAGATTAAAGATTAGATACTTTGGTGTTAAAAAAAAAAAATTTCCCATTGGTTTCACCGGAGATATCAAAAATCCCGAACTCACATAATTTGCACACAGCTACACATCTCACCTGTCATGCCTGTCTTCTACATAATTCCAGAACCCTAGAGTTTAGCCAATCCATCACTTGAATCCGGCCACCTATGGATGACGCCAATATCAATCCTCACAACCGATCTTCATCTCCACCTGCATCCTCCTCCACATCAGGATCATCTTGGTTTTCCGGCATCGTACGTGGCCGCAAGTCAAACGGTTCTACAATGGCAAACAAATCCGCCGTCGGCGGCGGCGACACGGCTGGCCCTATCAATCGCAAGAATCAGTTCCGTGGTGTCATGTTCAAGTACGGCTCTAAGCCTATTCAGGTATGGTCCTATCGATTAATAGTTATCAGTCTTGTTAGTTTTGGGAACTGGAACTGTGTCCGGTAGGGTTTAGTTTGAAGTTAATTTCTTGTTGTTGCTTTGGAAATTTTGAAATTGAGTAATCGAGAGTAAATCTATATTCGATTTTGCTAGCCTCCGATCTTAAAATTGATGTAATTTTCAGATTATAATGGCATTTTAGTGATCTAATAATATCATGATTAGATAATTTTCTATGCAATTGTTCTTCAAGATGCAGTTGTCTTGGTTAATAATTTAATTTTGCATCAGAGTTTCAGGGTTTTGTATTGGTTATATAATGTTTTGAAGTCATGCTCATTTTTGGATCTCATATATAGAGTTTGATGTTTGAAATTTGACATCAATCTGAATTCACAATTTATGTTCACATGGTATTTATACAATTTGCTTATTATATTTATGTTAAACAAATCGTTATCATCAGAAAGAGAGCATCTTGACTTGTATGTTCTTTCTTTTCATTTTCACTACATGTAGCCTGGATTTTAATACATTTTACCTTTGATGCAGGTTGCATTTAAAACTGGGGACTACAAACAGCATATAGTTTTTATTGGCGGATTGACAGATGGGTTTTTGGCTACTGAGTATGTATATTCTTGTCGATAAAATTTGTTGAATTATAATTTGAACAAGAATACAAGTTTGTTTACCAAGTTTATAAGTGATATTTCCTTTGTCTCCATTGCCTTGTTCCCTGCACGCCTCTTGTTCCAGGGGCTTTATTGGTGCCTCTATAGTGACAATGGTGGAAAACAGAAACAATTAAAGAATAAAAGTCATGCATAATGCATTGGTTCCCTCAAGTTGTTCCCAATCCTTCACTGCACCGCTCAAGTGTATTACACTTTGCATGCTTAGATGTATAACCTCTTGCCTGTTCTTGCTTACTTTTGTACTTCAAACTAAGAACCTATTTAATGCTTAGAAGGTGCCAAACAACACTTAGTTACCAATCAAGAAATATATGAAGTTGAAAGAAAAGCAGGTGCACAAAGTAGAACAAAAAAGGCACATGATCCACTAAGATGAGAAGAATGCACGAAAGGGGTAAAATGGAAACGGTTGTAAGATTTTCTTGTGATATGATATCAAAACTAGTTTTCCATAACGTATGATACCCTTTTTTACATTTAAGTCCTGTTGCGGGCTTACATTGAGCATTGTTTCTCTCCTCAATCTAACGGCCCAAGGCAATTGCCTTAGTTAGGGTTCGAGGCTTCTTAGTCTTGACGTCATACCTAACTTCGTCCATCAAACCAGGCACATTAGAGCTGATGAGGAATGATTCATGGAGGCCACCCACTTGATGGGAGAGGGCCTCAGATGGCTCCTCAAATTCTGTGTGTCGAAAACATTGCCGAACCCCTTGTATGTGCCCCTCCCAGGTCAGTGGTCCTTTAAACTTGGTATACCACCAGTACAATTGAAGTGGAATTCCCTCCACATGGAACGGGGCCAGTGGAACTTCTTGATCCATGGAAAACTTGGTGAACACATAATATCGTTTAGATTGAAAAATCCATCCTATCGGGTCGGTACCAGAGAAGTTGGGAAAAATATCTTGGACTGTGGTATTGCTACCAAGAGAAGAGTGGTGGGAACTTCAAACGACCCGGAAGAGTTGCCAGAGTGAGTGGTCTCCAAGGATTGCAATTTGATGAGTAAGGTTTCGAAGTAAGCATTATGACATTCTATTGCTGTAATGCTGTCTGTTGACATGCCATATAATCCCGACGTTTCTTAGCGGAACTTAGCCTTTGATTTTTTTCGGGTTTTCATGGGGAATGATTGACTCTCATGCCAAACGATAGTATCGTAATTGAAAGGAAGGGAGGAAGAATTACAGGTGAAGAAGCTTTCTGTCATATATTATTCCAAAATGGAAGATACATACATTTAACTTACAAAAGCAAAAGTACGAAACATTCACTAACCTCATATTCTACACAGTACTTTCTACGTACTTGGAACTAAACCAACAGACAGGTGAGAATAAAACTAAACAAAAAAAGAGAAACGTGCAATTAAGAAGCAACTGCAAATAACCCCTTGGCCACTTCACATCCACATCATCCCCATGTGTCCTCTAGTTCATGCAATACCCGTATCACCTTACATGTTATACTAGTGAAGGAATGAGTTACAATGAATCTGAAGCCAATTTATAGAGATTAGGGATTGGCTTTTTATCATATGGTAACATCACAAGGCTATTTCAAGTTGTTTTGTAGTTTCATGGTTAGAAGTTGGCCAAACTGTTAATAGTTATATGCTAAGAATTCTTATTGTTGCAAAGATTCACGTGAAGGAAGTTTTATGGGGAACAGCCATTTGCGTTCTCCTCGGGCGAGAAGATTATAAAGCATAAGTATCGTTATCTTGAAGGGTGTCGATCTCCTTCCTCATTGTTTTATACCAACTTGCGATCATTACTTGCATCATTTACATTACATGCAGTAAGGGATCTGCTTTCTTGTGACATTGCAGATCATAGATGTGTGTGATACACTGTGAGGTTCATTCTGAACAGAGTTGTCAAGATGACCGAGTCAAGTGGATTGGTTAATGGGTCGAAATGGGTTAGGGTTGAAACATATCTATTAGCTACGGTTGAATTGAGCTGTGCCATTGACCTTTTCTTTTACATCTTTTGACATGTCTTATGCATAGCAAATGTTTTCTTTATAATTACAAGTACATTTATTGTTACCGTGTTGCTGTGATATGTAAGCAAATGCAAGCCACATTCAACTAATAACGATTTTAATGCAAATATTGATACCTTTTTTATAAGTTATTTAAGCACATGATTTGAATGAAAATACCCGTCTACCATTAGAAAAAGTAACCCACAAATTTGATAATAATGCCAATTGAGTACTTGTAAACACCTAAATGAATTGTGCCAGGGTAGACACCTAATATGTAAATGTAGTAAAATAAAAATGTAACTGAATCATTGGGCAGCTGGACATTATGGTAGTGACATTCCTCCTTTTGTTCGTTTTTCACAATGACAAACTATAGAACAATGGAACAATTATTGCATTCATATATGCAAGTGTAAAATTTTAATTTTTGGATGAAGTTTGCAAGTCTGAATCATATCAATTGTATCAGATATTTGGAGCCGCTGGCAATTGCTTTGGATAAGGAAAAGTGGTCACTGGTTCAGTTCTTGTATTCATCTTCCTATAGTGGATATGGCATATCAAGCTTGAAAGAGGTAACTCCTCAAGTTTCTCACTTAGGTGACATTTTGCTTGTAAATGGGTTTGAAAGAAAATAGGGAGAGAAAAAATATGATTTATATGAAAGAATTATTTGTTTTATATTTTCGGATTCATGTCAAAATACTATTTTAAGTTAAAAAAAAATAGATAGAGAGAGAGGCCAAAATGTGTAAACCCACACATTTAGGCGGGGTTTATGCCCATTTATCCTAACCCACGAAACTGAACAATTGTGATCTCTTTAAGTCTCTTTCCACCATTCCAAAACCCATCAAACAAACACACCCTTACCTTCCACATTTTCAGGTCCACCATATTTTTGGCATTATATAAACAAAATAGATGTAAAAATTTATATGAACATATTCTTATTGTATTATGTATTATATTGTTATATCATCGATATAGTAATGATCTCTTACTCTACCCTTAGAACAATACTCATGTTTGAGTTTTGACACTAAATAACCATTCAGGTAATTTGTAACTAAGAGAAGTTGGGGGAATTCAAATGTTATAAAAGTATGGACATGGTCCACTCAATTTCAATCATAACTGAAGATGCAAACGGAGTGCAGTTTGGACCAACTTAGGATCATGTTTCATCTCTAAGGGTCAAATAAGAAAGAAAAAATTAGCTTAAAGGAAAGGGAAATAGGTTGAACACGTCTAAAGTTGCCCACAATCTATTTTAAAGCATAAAATCCCCTTGATTGATTTGTTAGAAAAAATAAATCATTAGTGAATAATATGTGGGACAATAGGTTGTTCATTTCAGCTCAACCTCACCCATACCAAAACAAGTTACCTTTAGACCTGATCTCACCCGTTTTGTCTCAGACATAGCTCATGTTTCTTGTACAAGTAATCTTTAGGATGGGCCTTGGAGCACTATATCGTCTTTGTCATTGCTTCTATAGAATTCATGAATCCAAAGGGTCTAATACCAGTTTGCTAGAAAATGTGCGGCCTAAAAAACATAAAGGAACTAGAAGTTTATAACAATTAAGAACACAAAAATATGACATTGGCTCACTCGATCTATTTGACTGAGCTAAGTCCATGGTGAACTAGAGAGATGTTAAATTCAGAACTTTGTACCGCACAGGACAAGAGACTGACTTACAATTACAAGGAGATATCCATTTATAATAGTCAGATGAGGGCTAATAACTTGTTCCCCAAATTTATAGAACCAAGTTCAGGAACCAGGCCTAAGATTGATAAAAGCTAAGCTTATAGTTCTATCTTTATCTGGTGAGTGTTTATCCACTAGCATATAGGACATCAACTTACACAAGATCAACTTAGGAGAATCCCAAAATGAAAGCTGACAGAAAATAGCTAAAACTGCCCTAGTATAAATGCCCAGGGATGATTCAAATGAGCCAACCTCGTGCCATAAGCTGATAACTAAGCTGTGAGCTCTTTTGAATGCTGAAACCTCATTAGACTCCAAAACACAACCTAGACACTTAACTTTATTACTACACAGTTCTACAGAAAAACTCTTTGTAAAATTATCCGAAGTTTAATGCATGTGTAGGTTCTTCAAACCTTACAATCAAATTACATGTTAACTTATAATTCATAGATGTTACTCAGTGAGAACTTTGGTAATAAACTATTTTTTTAATCATGTGGAGAATATATTAATTGTGAACTGCTTTCATTCACAAGACATTTGTCACATAATATTATTTTTGACTTTGATGCTTCTCCATCCTGAATCAAACCATTCATAGTAAAATGGGTCGAAGTTGCCACTTTAGTATTGAATGATGTTATAGGCCAGTTATTTATTTCTGACGCTCTTTCTTTGTTTCATTAATTATATCTTGGTTTTGCTTCTGTCTTATTAAAGGATGCCTTGGAGCTTGATCAGTTGATTAATCACTTAATTAACAAAGAAGACTCAGAGGGCGTAGTGCTGCTTGGGCACAGTACAGGCTGTCAAGTAAGCGCTTTTGAACTTAAAATTGCATTTAATCTGAAATCAGATTCAAGTAGTTATGTAAATTACTCATGTCATTTCATTAATAGGATATTGTTCATTACATGCGTACCAATGCAGCGTGCTCTAGAGCTGTTCGTGCTGCTATTTTACAGGTACCAATTTCTCTTTCTTAAAATTGCATTTACCCGTTTGACCCAGATAACACATGACCCGAATCTACCTATTTGTAAGTAAACAGGCTGTAATTATCACTTTTAGTGGATTGTAATGCTTGAGTTGATCTTCCACATTGCTATTGTATTCAGTACGAAAGAAATGGCATTGTCAGCAAAGTCTTTCTAGTGATCTGAGCTTTCTTTTCATATTTATTCTTGACTTTTAGGTTTCTTAAAACTTTGCCCATTTTAGTTGACTAGACCGACTTATTTAAACAAACCAATCATCAACTTGTTCAGGCTCCAGTTAGTGATCGGGAATTCAGAGCAACTCTCCCTGAGACTGCTGCAATGATTGATTTGGCTTCAAAACTAATAAGTGAAGGTCGAGGATCCGAGTTGATGCCCAGGGAAGCAAATCAAGATTCCCCAATCACTGCTTATAGGTAAGTTTTAAAACCTGTCTTTTGAAATTCTTGAATAATCCACATGGTAATTTTTAGAAATTTCCAACGTCTGAACCTGAGAAAAAGTCTTAGAACGATTCTTTAAACGGAATGTTGGATCTGGTATCAAGATGGTCGGGCGTAACAGGGAATTTAATATTTTAATGGAGTATTTATGCAGCTGATGAATCCCTGACCCTGCAGATTTCACTCCCTGTGTGCATACATGGGTGACGATGACATGTTCAGTTCTGATCTCAGTGATGACCAACTGAAACAGAGACTTGGTCACATGTGTAACACACCTTGCCAGGTATGTGCTTGTCCATTTGAAGTATTACATATTCCCAGTCAATTCTGTGCATGATATATAATATATTCCCAATGAAGGATTACATATTCCCAGTCAATTCTGTACATGATATATAATAGGATTTGCATTATGCAGGTAATATTTTCTATGGCTGATGAATACGTACCGGATTATGTTGACAAGAAAGCATTGGTGCAAAGGCAAGTGCAATGATTTTTCTGTGATACTTGACCAAATATATAGATATCTAGGTTTAGAAGTGGCAAAACGGGCAGGTCTGGCAATGCCGCAATGGGTAACAGGTCAAGAAGGGGGATTTTATGTATGGCTTGAAAATTGAAACCCCTCAGCTGTGTGACGGGTGAAAACAGGATTTTTTTTGGGTACATGGCAGGTTGGACTTTTGGGTGATAATTATGTTTAATAAATAATAAGTTTGTAAAAATTTGATTACAAAATTCGTATTTTTAACCTACAGTCAGACTTTTTCAAATCAATGGATTTAGTTGACATTATGACACAACGGTTTTCGAATTGTTTGATTTTTCTCGTAAGTCTCGCTTTTTAGATTCTGGCCGTGTGACCCGTTACAGATGTAAATCGTATTGGATATTAAACTATATATATTAGTAGTTAAAAGTTATAAGGGTCAGTCCTGTACATATGCAAAGTCAAGTTTGGGGTCAGTGTGTTATTGTAAATAGTATAGGGGTCTGTATGTCAAAACCTAAAGTCTATAACTGATTAAAATCAGTTACGTCGATTGTAGGGTTTATATACCCATCGACAGAACACATGTACGTACAATCACAATCAAGAAATTCGTTTATGTTGTAGTCAAATTGTTGTTCGATTCCTGTTGATTTCCGCTGTTCGATCTCTGATTTACAAACATTTGGTATCAGAGCGGTCAATCGATCAAGGTTTGGAAGAAGAAGCGGTCCTTCGATCGAAGTCTGTGTTGCAATTATTGATCGTTCGTTTCGTTGTTTGAGTTTGCTTATTCTTGATCGTTCGTTTCGTTGTTTGAGTTTGCTTATTCGATCATCGGAAGCGGTGATTATTAAAGATACATTGAAAGAAGGCGGTGGCTTATGAATTGAAGTCCGTGAAAATCCATTTAACTAATTTGGTGTATACCAAAGGATGATGTTTTTTTGAAGTCGGTGGCGGTGGATAAAGTGAACGTGGATTGTGGATATCAAATTGAATTCCAAATGGAAAGTAGGATACTGAATTGCAGAAGACTCATATTCATATCCAGATAAGTAATTTAACAATCTTCTTTAGGATTTTAAAATTATTTATGGGTTTTTTAGTGGAATCATTCTAATTTGTTCATGAAATTCAATGGGTAGTATTTTTTGTTTTGAATTGTTAAGGGTAGTAACAATTAGGATTAAGGTTAAGGTTTAAGAATAGTTGGTTTTGGTTTGTTAGTAGATCGGTGAAACCCGTGTATTGTTTCTTGGTAGATTGAAACGGTTGGTTTGATTCATGTTGTGGTCGGAAAAACCAGTGTACCGTTGTCATTAGAAACAATTGGTTTTTTATTTGTTTGGCAACCGGAGAAACCCGTGTACTATTCTTGGTTTAAACAATTGGTTTTTTAAAAGTTCGTGTATTGTTTTTGGTAGAAGCAATTGGTTTTGGAAAAACCCGTGTATTGTGGTTGAGCAATTGGTTTTTTGGAAAACCCGTGTATTGCGGTCGGTAGAAAACAATTGATTTTTGAAAACCCGTGTATTGTCATTAGAATAGTTGGTTTAGGAAGAACCCGTGTACTATTCTGGGTAAAAACAGTTGGTTAGGAAGGAAACCCGTGTACCGTTTAGAACAATTGGTTTGGAAGTAACCCGTGTATTGTGAAGAACGGTTGGTTTAGAACAAACCCGTGTACTGTTAAGGATCAGTGGTTGGTTGAAACCCGTGTAGAAAGAAAAGATTCAATCAGGTTAAGATTGGAAGAAGGAAAAGAAAAGGGAAAATGGGTGACGATTCATCCAAGGGCAAGGAAGTTGTAGCAGTAAAGGACGGAGGGGCGTCAATGACATTTCAGTGCCCGGTTCTTAACTCTACAAATTATACAATTTGGGCTGTAAAGATTAGGGCAATCTTTAACATCCATGGAATATGGGAAGCAGTCGAGCCATCCCCAGGAACTGAAGTCGATCAAAAGAAGAACAACACGGCAATTGCAATGCTCTATCAAGCAATTCCAGAAAACATGGTATTGCAAATTGCTAACCTTACATCGGCGAAAGAAATTTGGGATGCGCTGAAGGTTCGACATGTTGGAGTGGATAGAGTCAAGGAGGCGCGTGTTCAAACGCTCGAGTCAGGATTTGAACGTTTAAAGATGAAAGATAACGAGTCACTTGATGTCTATGCCGGGAAGATTAGTGAGATTGCATCACAAGCAAGTAGTATGGGGCATACTATGGAAGACAAAAGATTGGTTCAGAAACTGTTGGGTTCAGTACCAGAAAGGTTCATGAATATAGTTGCTGCAATTGAACAGTTTATTGATATCAAGACGATGCCGTTTCAAGAAGCTGTGGGAAGATTAAAGGCTTTTGAAGAACGGACTAAGAAGCCAGTCAAGGAGGAAGATCAGCAATACAAACTCTTGTTCTCCAAAGAAGAAGGAAAGCAGAAGGATAAGGGACACAAATGTGAGAAGTGTGGTCATGAGAATTCAAGTCAAGAAAAGTCAGAACGTGGCCAACATAAAAGGTGGAAGTCTTGGAAGAACAAAGGTGGTAATCAAGTCCGCGAGAACAAAGATCATGTGAGATGCTTCAAGTGCAATGAACTTGGACATTTTAAGCATGAATGTCCAAAGTGGAAAGAAGAGAAAGAAGAAGCAAACTTGATCGAGTACGAGGATGAAGGATTACTGTTGCTGTGATCGGATAATGAAGGAAGTTGAAGACCTCGTTTAAACTATATTTAGTTTAAGGGGGAGTATTGGATATTAAACTAAATATATTAGTAGTTAAAAGTTATAAGGGTCAGTCCTGTAAATATGCAAAGTCAAGTTTGGGGTCAGTGTGTTATTGTAAATAGTATAGGGGTCTGTATGTCAAAACCTAAAGTCTATAACTGATTAAAATCAGTTACGTCGATTGTAGGGTTTATATACCCATCGACAGAACACATGTACGTACAATCACAATCAAGAAATTCGTTTATGTTGTAGTCAAATTGTTGTTCGATTCCTGTTGATTTCCGCTGTTCGATCTCTGATTTACCAACAAATCGCCACCTCATACTTCTACAAGTGGTGGTTGATCTGAACTATATTGTTGTAACTGCAGACTGTGTAGGGCATTGGGTGGAGCAGAGAAAGTTGAGATAGAATGGGGAAACCATTCTCTATCTAATAGAGTTGGTGAGGCTGTTGAAGTGATAATGGGTTTTGTGAAGAGTGGGGGTCCTAATGGCTGGGATGATCCTTGGACCTAATGCTGCTGACTTATATTTTCTTATCCAACTGTTTGTTACATTTTCATGTTGTAATTGTATTCTTTCACCTCATTCTTGCATTATTTTCCTTAGATTGCTATATATACGAAGTTTGTGATTATTATTTGGCAGTTTCAACAAATAGTCGTGTTCTGCAGGAAGTAAACCTTACCATTTGTTGGGGAGTATACCAATTGCCAGTAGAATCTCATGTTTTGTTGTATCATTGTAAATTTCCTCTAAAATATTGCCCACAGAAGTTTACACATTGAATTTATAGACAATAGCATTGCATAACAAATCCCATGGTCAAGTGTTACGAACTTAATGCAACCCCTTGGATATGTGATTCATATGATAAAATCAATTATTCTGAAGATCTCTATATTTCGAGGATGGAGACCATTAATGTAAAATCAATATATTTTTGAAGATCTCCATATTTTGTCATATTTTGAAGATGGAGACTGAGGCTACGATGGAGAAAGAGAAGAAAAGTATGAGGAATATATTTTGGAGATGAAATCTTTGCGCTTGGGGCAATGACACAGCTAATTAGGTAATGACCGAGAGGCGTCAATTGCTGGTTGAAAACTATTTCCAAATCCCCTCCTTGGTCTTGGGTCTCCTGAGGCCGTCGAGAAAGATGAAGATGGAAGTTAGGATGGATGAAGAAAACTGGATTAATTTTGTTTCGATTTCAAAGGCGGTATTCAGTGTGATTTCATCCCCTGTCTAATTTCATTTCCAATAGAAGCCAAAAAAAAACTCGCTCACCAACAACCACCAAGCTTTGCGATTGCTTCTTGATA
>JBCNJP010007936.1:0-46562 GCA_039602395.1 Deinandra increscens subsp. villosa
AATTATTAGTTGTCATAGATCTATTAACCAAAGGATTATAAATCCACTTTTGAGTATAAAACAAGCACTTGGGTTCACATAATCCTCTTGCACCTTCACCCAACTCAAGAGAAACTCTCCCTACTCCTCCCTCACTCAAGAACCGACCCCCCCCCCCCTCTCCTCCCTTGAGCCGCCGTCCGGCCACCCCCTGCCGCCATCCGACCGCCGCGACGCCACCGCCGGAGAGCCCCAAGGCCGCCGATCTCCTCCTCTCTTCCTCCTCACCTCTCAGTTCACTTCCAAACCCCCATTGTGAGTCTTTTTGACCCACTTTTACTTACTTACACTCTCACCCAATCACCTACAAGTCTTGATATTAAAAACCTATCACTTCATTTTCTAAAATAAGCAAGCACTTGTCTCTTCAAGAGTCAAGACCAACCATTCTTTCTCTAATCCTCTAATCACCAACACTTGGGTGGAATAATGCAAGTGACTTGATCTAACAAGTCTTGGTGTTCTTTAAGAACTTAAACTAGCCAACACTTGGGGTTTTACATTTAGAGAAACCTTAGGCAAATATCAAATAAAACCTAGATCATTTTAACCATCTAGTTAATTTATCATTTACTTACTTGTTCTTTATTTTCTTGCAATTTAAATACTTGTTATGGGTGAGGTTATTGTGAGAAGTTTAGTTTTGATAAGAAGGACAAGAAGGAATCATAGCCATTAAATCTTCAATTAAATGAAGATCTATGGCTTAAAAGTTTCCTAGGTAAATTAGAGAGAAAAACTAAAGCAAATAAAAGATGGAAGGGTATTTTTGACTTTTTATCAAATTCCTCCTATTTTTTAAATCTTCATAACTCTTAGATGCGACATTATTTTTTAAAAAAAATTACACCATAAAAAACGAGCGTTTTTTATCTTTAAAACGCGTATAGTGTTGCATATAAAAAATTAAATTTTTTTTACTCTTTCGATTGTATCAAAATGTTCAGATCATTGTGTCATTTTGTCGTTGTGTCATCGTGTCAAAATGTTCAGATCATTGTGTCATATTGTGTCAAAATGTTCAGATCATTGTGTCGTATGGTGTCAAAAACCGAAAGAGATTTTTTTTTAAATTTTATATATAACAACACAATATATATACTTTTGACACAATGACACAATGATCTGAACATTTTGACACAATGACACAATTATCTGAACATTGTGTCAAAAATTAAAAGGGTGATTTTTCTTAAAAAAATTTATATAGCAACACTATACGCGTTTTAAAGATAAAAAACGCTCGTTTTTATGGTGTAATTTTTTTTTAAAAATAATGTCGTATGTGAAAGTTATGAATGTTTGAAAAAAATGGGGGAAGTAGATAAAAAGTCAACAAAAGTGGCTAAGACTAAAATACCCCTCCTTCTTTTTTCATTAGATCAAGATGCAATGGCTAGATTTCATTCTTATCCTTCTTACCTAAAACAAACTTCTCATTTGAACCTCTCCCTACTTGTTATTTATGTTTCTTGCATTTACTTACAAGTTATTTACATTATATTTTGGTCATAACACTTTGTGTTAGTTGATATTGTTCTAACAACTAAATTGTTAGCAGATTTGTTCCAAACTAAAAAATATAAACAGATAGAAGTTAAAGAAATTAGAAAACACAGCCACTACAATCAGATGAATCAGACAATAAGAAATAACATTACAGTTTATAAACTCACATATATATAATAAGAAACAGCAACACAACAGTTAATAAAATGATATATTACTTTAAATGAAAACATGCCAAACAATAAAAAAGATGCACAAAAGTATACCATTTGAAATATGTATAACCAAAACATTCATAGCCCGGTTAATAACACCAAGTAAAACAAAAGATATAGTGTATTTTAAACAATGTACATAATATTAATATCAATACCTCTTTTCTATTCCACCAAGAGTCCTTATAGTTAGTTTTCTTATTACCTATTTGACCTATTAAACTTAGCCAGGAAATCCACCCATTCATAACTAAATGAACCATACAGGGAAAAGTACAGAATATATACCGCTGCAATACTCCAAAATTGTGCAAAACTTATTTTGATCTATCTCAAAGATGTCCCATAGCCGAAGAATGTTACCCTTTCGCGCGTTGCGGCGAGTCAACATTTTATTGTCTTCTTTACTAATTTGATCAGAATCATTCTAAAAAATGCTATATCTATTTTAAATAACTGATATAGTAAATTCATTTCCAAAATATACCATACAAATTTATGTTTTTAGTGTCACGTTGCATCAACATTTTTACATCAAGATTTGCAACTATACCAAAATAAGTTATTGCTGAACCAACCAATATAAGCTACTGCATCGTTGGGTGTTTTTGAACAACGAATCAAGTGTACAACACCAACTGTAAATAATACTTAAGTTGGTGTTGGTATTTAAGCATCTTGAGCCACATCATACTACTTTAAATCTAGTTTAGACAAATGTATTACAATTTGTAATATATAATAACTAATGGTATAAAACTTTAATATGTCAACACATTGACCAAGATGAAATTGTTGAGACAATACATGATCTAGAAACCCACTCTACACTTTAGTAGGACAGAAAATATAAACCTATGTCCAATATTTACACTACAGTTTAATAAACTATACGCATATATTAAGAACATCTCACTTTTCAAATTTGTCCTATAAGACTAACATGTGTAGGACTAATATGTTATGCATCAAATTTAAAAACATATACAGTTACAATATACTACTTATGATGTTGCAGAACTTATGCACATGTCATAGTATGTCCACAACTATTCACCATCAACTGGCATTTCAAATGAGGATAATACTCGGATGGAATAGAAATCTCATATTTTGAAAATAACGAATATTTATACCAGTGAAGAAATCTATGTAGATTACATCTTCAATCCTTTTAGAAAAATACTAACATTTCATAGTACATAAAAAACCAATACAGTAGTTAATTATATGTCCATTTTTTCTGAGGACAGCACATAATAGCACAACAAAATTTGAAAGAAAATTTCATTCAAGTGCACAGATCAGTCTAGCCAAAGAAATAGCTCAGCGATTACAATTTAACAAACAAATTTATTCATACAAAACATCAATAACATTTACTGACATGATAATGACACTAATCCAAAGAAATTTTCATTCAAGCATTTTATCAAACACCTCATATGCACTTTCCAATGACAACTAACAGCGACACCTTCAGAAATTAGAATTTCATAATAAAACAACGACACCAACAAAAATTCGTAAGAATGTCAGAAATTATAAGTTCATAATAATTTGTAAATGAGAAGAATCGAGACATGCAAAAACATATGAACAAAAAATTAAAAAGCGAAATAACAAAGACATGAGTTACGTACCGCAAGTAATCAGAGCACCAGATGAAAGCAAGTAACACAAAAACCTGCAACCAACGAAATCAGTAATCGCAGCAAACGAAAGGAGACACCATTGAAGAAGACAAACAAAACAAAAACAACCTTGAGAAGAGGAACAGAAACGCGGAAAAGGGCGAAACCATTTATATATATTACAATAGAAATAAAGAATGAATAGTTAATTTTTGGTTTTTTATAGTTTGACCATTTAAGTTTGGTACTTTTATATTTTATACTCTTAAACTTTTATTTATTATTTGGTATTTTATAGTTTGACCACGTAAGTTTGGCACTTTGATATTTTATACCATTAAACTTTTATATTTTTTAACGGAATAGTAAACTTTAGGTTTCTATAGTTTAGCCATATATGTTTCATATTTTTTATAGTTTGCCACGTAAAGAAATTAGGAATGAATAGTTAATTTTTGGTTTTTTATAGTTTGACCACCTAAGTTTGGTACTTTTATATTTTATACCCTTAAACTTTTACTTATTATTTGGTTTTTTATAGTTTGACCACGTAAGTTTGGCACTTTGATATTTTCTACCATTAAACTTTTATATTTTTTAACGGAATAGTAAACTTTAGGTTTCCATAGTTTAGCCATATATGTTTCATATTTTTTATAGTTTGCCACGTAAGTTTGACACTTTGACATGTTCTACCATTAAACTTTTACACTTTTTTAACGGAATAGTAAACTTTAGGTTTTCATAGTTTAACCATATATGTTTCATATTTTTACGTTTTCTACCCTCTAACTTTTAAAGTTATTTATTTTGTTTTAAGTTTTGTGGTCTTCTACTTTGGCCACAAGACTTTTAGACTTTTACGTTCTATACCCCTTAACTCTTTAACTTTCATTTTTTATTAAACTACTTTCATTTTATAGTATACTATTAGAGTTTTTGACTTTGGCGGCAACTTTTTTTAATACTTTTATACTTCGACAACACAACTTTTAGATTTTGACGTTTTGTTCCCCTAATATTTCCTACTTTCATTGTTTTAGTATATTTTTTTTATAGTTTTATACTTTGACGACACAACTTTTAGACTTTGACGTTTTATTCCTCTAAAATTTCCTACTTTCGTTCTTTTAGTATACTTATTATAGTTTTATACTTTCACCACGAAACTTTTAGACTTTTCATTTTTTATACTCCTTAATTTTTCTACTTTCATTTTTTAGTGTACTTTTAGAGTTTCGACTTTGGTCAATACTTTTTTTTAATAGTTTTATACTTTCATCACATTAAAACGTTTTTTACATAAACTGACGGGTAAATTGGTGGTCCGTCGTGAAGTGCGAACGGGTCACAAGATCAAACAAAACTGAATGACACTGTCATTGCAGGCCCGCCGCAACGCGCGGGCGGGTCTGCAACTTGTTTGAAACACTCCAAATGTGTTAAGATGAAAAAGAAAATAGCTGTCAAAAAGATAAAGAATCCATGTGTTGTAGAACATGACAACGCACAAAGCAAAAACAAAATAAAAAAAAATATATAAAAAAGAAATGGGAAAACCGGTCACCAAAAAGGATCGACCTGACGACCTCCCTGACAAATAGCAAATCACAAACCACTGGTACAAATAAACAACTAAGACACAAACAAAAAAAATAAATACAAAACCATTGAATAAAACACAGAACTTAAAAAAAAATTAACGATCACCAACCACGTGTTCAAATTGCACACGTGACAACCTCTCATTGACCGAAACGAAATACAGTAATTGACCTCAGAAGCAACTAATTAGAATTGTTATATACGAGTTATTAGACCCGCACCTTGCGGCGGGTCGAAAAAATTGTGGTATAGAAATTAAAGGTGTCGTACGAAAGAAAGTTATATTAAGCTAGTAGTGCAAGTACATTACAAACTATAGTTTCTACCATTGACAAAAGAAAGTTAAAGTCACTTAATCATTACATGACAGAAGAAAGTTATCACAAAAGAATGATTTGAAATTGCCTAAACTCCCCTCTAAACCCTCTGGTTATGCTACCACTACTTCTGCATAACACAATTAAACACATCATGTATGGGTAAAATTGTAAATCATAAACCGAAGCTATTGCATGATGACAGCTTACCCCATCCCACCAAGCGGCACCCCTTGGGTCCCTGATGGTTTTCCTTCATGATTAACTTGATCAATTGGCACTCTCTGTATAATCATTTAACGGGTTAATCACATCTTCAAGAATTTAAAACATAATAGAGTTTCAACTTTCAAGAGATTTAGGGATTACCCTTCCATGATTTAATTCGATTTTATGAAACTTAACATGTTAATTATCAATTTATCATTAACAAATATTATAAAGTTATCATTTTTAATGCTTCCATGAAGGTCACCAAACTCTTTGAGAATACCAGCATGGCTGTTTAACATCCTCCTCCATGCCTGTTCGGGCGGTGCACCGCTTTTGAAATCAAGTTGCAAAAATAGTAATTTCGAAACTTAAACTACTGTCAAATCACACAACTTGCTGATCTTTGAGTTGCAAGAAAATTAACAACAAACATTCATCTCCAAGATTCTTCGATTTTGCAAACCTCATAAAATGATAAGGCCATCGACCGCCATCAAAGCCATCAAATAACAAAGTCTGTAAACAAAAACATTCATTAGCTTTAGATGATCAATAACATAATAGAGGGGTAACTTAAGGCTGCAAGAGTTATTGTCACGCCAAAGTAAACCCGAAATATTTGTTTTAAACTTGTTGTAAAGTACACACTAAAGTCAATAAATGCACTTCCATAAAGTAAAATTAATTGTTTGTTCATTATATAAATTTCAATTTCGTTCCTTTCATTTGTTTTCACAGTTTGTACAACAGGCTTTAAGAATGAAAACATTATGTGACCAGATTGTTTACCAGAATTTGAGTGCTAACTTCATTGTCAATTCACTCATATAAGATTAAATTTAGTTGTATACAAAAGAACTCGATCGTTCATGTTTCTGTTTTTTTTTGTAGTAACTCACACTCCTACCGCGAACACGATCCATATAAGGAAAGAGTTATCTATCTATCCGCACTTTCAGTTCTTATTAAGTCATATGCATATTCAAGTATAAGTTTTTAAGTTTAAAATAGAAGTCTTCATATTCAGATAACCTTCCCATGTAATTACTGTCAAATACGATGTACATAAATAAACCCAAATTGATGATCTACTCATATGAATCTCAAAGCTAATGTGCAACAAATTACATTCCTATGATCTATAAGCGAGTGTTTATTCAATGAGGGGAGTAATATATGGGACACAAATACTTGGGATGAGCAATAGAGTAAAAAACTCACCTCTAAACCCAAAGCTAAACAGAGCAGAAATACCTAAAATATGACAAAAGAAAATGTTAAAATTGAATAGACAGCAAAAGGATGAAACACAAACATTAAGAAAGAATCTACGACTATGGATGCTAAATAAATTCAACCACAACCAATCAAAGCAAACAAAAGTATGAGAAATAACCCTATAGTAAGTAAAATCAACTATACGCTTAACTAATGTACCAATAGTGAGTAATTAAGAATAGCATGATACATGATTGAAGACAAACTGTAAAAGAGGAAGAATTTGATATCTTCTATCTAGCTCGCTACATCATAAACGGCTATGAGAAATAAAATAGAAACAAAAACCTGCAACAATACAAAGCATACCACAAAAAGAACACAGTTCTTGAATCAAGCTTGCGATCAGATCAAAATCAGAGAGCATATGAAGATTGTTAAAACTGATTTTACAGTAAGCAAACACAGAGGGGCTAGAAAAATACAATTAATCTACAGTACGAAAGAACAGAAACCTAATCAGATGAATCTGCCCCAAAATCGACAAAATCAACATCGTAGCTTGTAGATCATGAGATCTTAAGACGTCGTTAACTCAACATAAAAGATAGTTCTTAAGAACACAGAAGCTAAGCCGCAAGCCAAGACGTCGCTAACTCAACGGAAACGGAGCGACGATATCGTCGCTTCGACGTTATCGGAGCATTGACGTTACCGGCAACCTCATAGACGGAGCACGAAGCTCCATCGCCAGCGATTTGGAGCTTACCGGAACTTCTATAGAGAAAGCAGAGAGAGCACAGAGAAGCATGTCGGTTTCTCTAGGGTTTTCGAGAGAAAGTCGGCGCCACCAAGTAGCTACCACACCGGCGGCACCAAACGCGGGCATCAATTAGATACAACGCCGGAACAAAGAGAGGAGACGATGGTCTAGGGCGGCCCCGTCGATCGAGTGATGCGTCTCCGTCGACATAAAAAAAACCCTAAAAGGGTAGGTAACGTGAAAATGGAGAGGAAATGTAGAGAGGGGGTTGCCTCGGAAAAAGAAACCTTATTTTAGAAGCAAGATCTCTTTTCCACGAAAGAGAGAATTCATGAAGGCAAGTGAGAGAGTGTCTGAGACTGCATCTGTGATACGCAAGTGAACGTGGTTACCAGAAGAAGACGCGTGTAGAGAGTGTAAATCACCGCCCATCTCAGCCAATGAAGAAAATACGCGTTGTAGGAACAGTGCAAATTTAGTCACTGACACCCTTTTCGAATGTTATATAAATAATATAAATTCTCGATTTAAATTGTTTTATTTAATTCCCTTTATATTTATTTTGACGTAAATATAAACTTGTCTTTATATATTTTGACGATAAATATTAACCGGACGGACTTTTCTTAAATATACAAAACAGGACATTATTATCAAGACTTGACCGGTGTCGTTGGGTGACAGAAACGTTACTCAATGATCAAAGACCTTATACATACAACTTGTTTATTTATACTTATTAGGACGTCACGTGCTTTCGTTCGGACTTTCAATATCACTTGCATTACCATTTCACCTTGCTTGAGGTGAGTCTCACGGCCTCTTTCCTTTAAACTGTTTTAATACTTTGGGGGAGAAATCATGAATCAAAACTGTTTTTATACTTGATATATTGGTCGAACTGTAATTTGCCGTTTGATTAAATGTTCTTTACTTACCCTATAAATGAGTACATTTCGTTACATAACGAATTGTCACAAATCCCACTATTAATTAAATTTGATTAGTTTTGTTCGAAACGGTAACTAGTGACTAGATCTATTTGGGTTAACAACCCTACTTGATTGGTAGCTCCAATCCCGACGTGTGCATTTGTCGAGTAGTACACGCTAGTTATTATTGTTCCATTTCAGTATCTTTAGGGAAGATGCTATGAGTGGGTAAATCTATTAGTTTCAAATTCAAAGTTCATTGCTAATCATTACAACACGGTGACCATATTATTATCTTGTATGCCATAAACCATTTACAAACTATTTGTAGAGTCTTAAACTTGTAAACTCACCAACTTTATGTTGACTCTTTAAGCTCATGATTTCTCAGGTAGCTAAATGACGAATGCGGTGCAAACGGGTATTCTAAATTCTATCGGACCTCCTGCTCACGATGGAATCATAGCCCCTTTATCATTTATCAAACATTTCAAGTATCTTAAGTATTATCTTTAAAAGACATCTTTCATTATTGCAATTTGTAAGACAATGTCATTATCACCACATTTTCCGCTGCTATCTAAATGACGTATTGTTATCCTTATTATATTTGCAAATTGTTCTATGTATCCACGACTATGATTTCATGACGTCACACGCCTCCGTTCCTGTAAGTTCAGGGTGTGACAGATTAGTATAAGAGTCGTGGCTATAGCGAACTAGGTTTTCAAAAATCAAAACAAAAACAAAACCTGGACTATGACCCGCTCTGAGAATACTGTTTGCACGCAAGATCGCCGCTATTGGTAACAAGTTACTTTAGTTTACTTGATCATTACCATACTTATTAGATTTAAAATTCTTGCTTAATTTTGTATACATTTTATGAGTACATTGTGCTAACACTATTTTTCCTTGGAACTTGTTATCGTAGTGATGACTTCCGGCCGCGAAGTCATTTGCATCACGAGCTCTGGGGCACGGAAAACATCGTTACTACAATCATCTTGATTTGTACTCAAACGTTCTTACATTGCAGGCCTACGTGACTGTTCATACAAGGACTTTATGAGCTGTAAACCCACCAACTTCAGGGGCACGGAAGGTGCCGTGGGTTTAATCCGTTGGTTTGAAAAGACGGAATCAGTTTTCCGCATAAGCAATTGTCCCCGAAGGTTACATGGTCAAGTACTCTACTTGCACTTTCACTGATGGAGCGTTAACTTGGTGGAACTCCCATGCTGACGCCATGGGAACGGACTTAGCTTACGCAATGACATGGGATGCACTCAAACAACTCATGCGTGATGAGTATTTCCCGAGAGAAGAATTGCAGAGATTGGAAGCTGAGTTTTGGAGTTTGGCAATGAATGGATCTGACATCGCTGGCTACACGAAGCGTTTTCGTGAACTTGCTCACCTTTGTTCGACGATGGTCACTCCACCGTACAAGAAGATCGAACGTTATATTTGGGGTCTCGCACCTCACATCCAGGGGAACGTTCTTTCGTCAAACCCGACCACTTTTCAAGATGTTGTTCGTTTAGCTCACAGTTTGGTATACCAGGCCACACGTCAAGGTGTGACCTTTGGCAAGAAGAATTCTGAAGTCAAGACTCCCGAGGTTGGTGCTGCGACCTCGTATGGAAAGAAGCCAGATAACAAGAGGAAGCGTAGTTTCTGGAAGAACAAGCCTGACAGGAACACTGAGAAAGCACCGGAGAAAGTACCCGAACCAAGAAGATGGGATATACCGGCAATGCACCTTTATGCTTCAAGTGCAATCTCCACCACACTCTTGATTGTGGAAACGTTTATTGTGAACATTGCAAGGCCAAGGGCCACATCACTCGCGACTGCCCAAGTCATGCTTGTTTTGGCTGTGGTGCTACCGGCCATTTGAAGAAGGATTGCCCGAAGACGAAGGATCAAAATCCCGGCTAGGCTAAGGGTAGAGTTTTCATGCTCAATGCTGGAGACGCCCGCCGTGACCCAAACACCGTGACAGGTACGTTTCTACTTAATAGACCACTTTGCTTCTGTATTATTCGATACCGGTGCCACTAGAAGCTTTGTGTCTACTGATTTTAGCAAAACACTAGAAATCACTCTTGTTGCCTTAGGCACTAAGTTCACCGTAGAATTAGCAAATGGAGGCTTAATAGAAACAGAAGAAGTATACCGAGATTGCTCGCTTGAACTCTCAGATCACGTATTTCACATTGACCTTTTGCCTGTCGACCTAGGAAGCTTTGATGTCGTTATTGGAATGGATTGGTTATCTAAGAATCTTGCTGAAATTGTTTGCCACGAGAAATTGGTACGAGTGCCAATTGCAAACGGCAACACTCTTATCGTGCAAGGCGAAAAGAGTGGAACATCGCTAAACATCATATCATGTATGAAGGCACATAAATTCCTTCGAAAAGGATGTTATGCCCTCTTAGCCCATGTTACGGAGAGGAAGCCTAAGGATAAGCGCATCGAGGATGTCCCTACTGTCGGCAAGTTTCCGGAAGTCTTTCCCGAAGACTTGCTTGGTCTCCCACCGACTCGACAAGTGGAATTTCGCATCGACTTGACGCCTGGAGCTGCACCTGTTGCTAGATCACCTTACCGTATAGGACCTTCAGAAATGCAAGAGTTGTCTAACCAACTACAAGAGTTGTTAGATAAAGGCTTTATTCGACCAAGCCACTCGCCATGGGGAGCCCCTGTTTTGTTTGTGAAAGAAGAAGGATGGAACTTTTCGGATGTGTATCGACTTCAGGGAATTGAACAAGCTCACAGTGAAGAATCGGTACCCGCTACCTAGGATCGACGATTTGTTCGATCAGCTTCAAGGATCAACTTACTACTCCAAGATTGAATTGAGATCCGGATACCACCAACTACGAGTTAGAGATGAAGATGTGTCAAAGACAACGTTCAGAACACGCTATGGACATTACGAGTTTCTTGTTATGCCTTTTGGTTTGACTAACACCCCCGCCGTGTTCATGGATCTAATGAACCGCGTATGCAAACCATACTTGGATAAATTTGTTATCGTGTTCATCGATGATATTCTCATATACTCTCGAAGCAAGGAAGAACACGAGCAAGATTTGAGACTCATCTTGGAACTGCTAAAGAAAGAGGAGCTATACGCGAAATTTTCCAAATGCGAATTTTGGATCCGCGAGGTACACTTTTTGGGTCATGTGATCAATGATAAGGGAATCCACGTCGATCCAGCCAAAGTGGAAGCTATCAGAGACTGGAGTACTCCTACTACTCCAACCGAGATACGCCAATTCTTGGGTCTTGCCGGTTATTATCGACGGTTTATCGAGAATTTTTCAAAGATAGCCCAACCCCTTACCGCACTAACTCAGAAGGACAAGAAGTATATTTGGGATGCCAAAGCGGACGAAGCTTTTCAGAAGTTGAAGCAGAGGCTTTGCGATGCACCGATCTTATCCCTACCGGATGGAATCGATGATTTTGTAGTTTATTGTGATGCTTCGCATCAAGGATTAGGTTGCGTCTTAATGCAACGAGAGAAAGTCATCGCCTATACCTCCCGTCAATTGAAGATTCATGAGAAGTACTACACAACCCATGATCTAGAGCTTGGAGCCGTTGTCTTCGCCCTCAAGATTTGGAGACACTACCTTTATGGAACAAGATGCACCATATTCACTGATCATAAAAGCCTCCAACACATATTTGATCAGAACGAATTGAATATGAGGCAACGTCGTTAGGTTGAATTAATTAATGATTACGAATGCGAGATTCGATATCATCCTGGTAAGGCTAATGTAGTAGCCAATGCCTTAAGCAGGAAGGAACGCGTGAAACCTCTCCGATTAAGAGCATTAAGTATGACAATACGCTCGAACCTCAATTCACAAATCCGCGTTGCACAAATTGAAGCCCTCAAGGAAGAGAATCTTAAGGATGAATGCTTGCGAGGTATGGAGAAGCATTTGTTGGCGAAACCTGATGGAACCCTAAATTTCACGAACAGGTTATGGGTACCTAGCTATGGAGATTTGAGGAAGCTAGTACTCGATGAAGCCCACAAGACTAGATATTCTATCCACCCAGGAGCCGACAAGATGTATCATGACTTGAAGGAACATTTCTGGTGGCCCAACATGAAGGCTGAGATAGCTACTTATGTTAGCAAGTGCCTAACTTGCTCAAAGATCAAAGCGGAACATCAGAAACCCTCCGGTTTGCTGATTCAACCAGAAATCCCACAATGGAAATGGGAAGGGATATCTATGGACTTCATCATGAAGTTGCCAAAAGCCCGATCTGGCTGCGATGCCATTTGGGTGATTGTTGATCGACTGACTAAATCTGCTCATTTCTTGTCGATTAAGGAAACTGATAGTATGGAGAGAAGGACTAAGCTTTACCTAAAGGAAGTCGTCTCGTGACACGGAGTGCCCACTTCTATCATTTCCGATCGCGATAGTCGATTTACCGCCAAGTTTTGGCAATCACTTCAAAAATCATTGGGGACACATCTTGACATGAGTACCGCTTACCACCCACAGCCGGACGGTTAAAGCGAAAGGACGATTCAAACGCTTGAAGACATGCTACAAGCTTGTGTGATCGATTTCGTACGTAACTAGGATGAACATCTGCCCCTTGCGGAATTCTCTTACAACAACAGTTATCACACTATCATTCAAGCCGCCCCATTCGAAGCACTTTATGGACGAAAGTGCAGATCCCCTCTTTGTTGGACTGATGTTGGAGAAAGTCAACTCACTGGTCCCGAAATCCGATTCGAGACTACCGAGAAGATTCATCAAATCAAGGAACGTCTCAAAGCCGCCCGTGACAGACAGAAGAGTTATGTAGACAATCGATGTAAACCCTTAGAATTCCAAATCGGTGATCGGGTGATGTTGAAGGTAGCACCTTGGAAAGGTGTCATTCGTTTCGGTAAGCGAGGAAAGTTAAACCCTCGATACATTGGTCCCTTTGAGATCCTTGAACGGATTGGACCAGTCGCTTACAGATTACTCCTACGACCTGAACTAAACGGTGTACATGATGTCTTCCATATTTGTAACCTGAAGAAGTGTTTATCTGACGAAACACTTTTCGTTCCTCTCGACGAAATCCAAGTCGGAGAAAAGCTTCATTTCGTAGAGAAACCCATGGAGATACTAGATGGAGAAGTCAGACGACTTAAACGAAGCCGCATTCCCATCGTGAAAGTACGTTGGAACTCGAGACAAGGACCGGAATACACTTGGGAACGCGAGGACCAGATGCGTCTAAAGTATCCTCAACTGTTTGAGAACGTTGCACCCGCCAATGGAAAAGACTGAATTTCGGGGACGAAATTCTTCTAACCGGGGGAGAATGTAACACCTCATACAAAACTAGGTCAACCCCGTAACTTTGACTTTTACTTAGCATTAATTAATACATGCATAATTGTTTATTATGTGTTAATTGTACTTATATATATATATATATATATATTAGTACATATAATATATATATATTGTTGCCAACCTTTGAGTAATTCCCGAGTTTGTAGTCCCGTTGTCCAACATTTGAAAACTAAGAAAAACTATTTAGAAATAAATGGAATTTTAATAACAATAAAAGTATATAAAATAGACTTTTTATATATTTTACTTAATGTTTGTCACGAAGTTTTCGTCACAACAAAAACTCCTATAAAATTCTATTTTCTCATTGAGGTTTATCAAGACTTGTGATTTCCCAAAACCATTTCGTCCGGAAAACTCTTTTCCCAAACTTTCCACCGTTAATCCCGTTAACAAACCGAAAACCCTTATTGGGCCTGGTAAGCCCAACTTTCACAAACGAAGTCGGATCGCCACCAAACTTTACGGTTAGACTCGCGATATCATTTTGAACATTTCGGAACCAACCGCCGACCTATAGCCCACTCCGTTAACCGGCCTACTTACCGGCCCAATACCCCAAACCGCCCCCCTTTACGGCCCGAGTTACCCAACCCGCCCCGCCCTCGGCCCGCACAACCCAGCCCAGCTCAATGACCCAACCCAACTGTCCCCATGGCCAGCACCCGTAGCCGGCCTAGCCCACAGCCTGACCCGGTCCCTTCTCGGCCCAGAACCGAAACCCGACCCACTTTCTTTTCTTTGTGGTTTACGGCCCAACTCCCAAGCCCAATTATTTATGGTTTTTAACCCAAGACTTTTTATAAATTTTGGCCCACTCTTTTTATAAAATAAACCCACCACCTTTGTAGTTTTTATAAAATCCTAAACCTTTTTACTAGTGTTTTTAACTTAACTTTTTTTTATGAAATCTCTTGAACTTTTATAAAAACCTCTTATAAAAATTGTCTTTCATTTGGAGAATCACCTACAACTATTAAACTTTGATTATAAATAATCAAAACAAAAAGAATTATTAGTTTTATAGATCTATTAACCAAAGGATTATAAATCCACTTTTGAGTATAAAACAAGCACTTGGGTTCACATAATCCTCTTGCACCTTCACCCAACTCAAGAGAAACTCTCACTACTCCTCCCTCACACAAGAATCGGCCCCCCCTCTCCTCCCTTGAGCCGCCGGCCGGCCACCCCCTGCCGCCATCTGACCGCCGCGCCGCCGCCGCCGGAGAGCCCCAAGGCCGCCGATCTCCTCCTTTCTTCCTCCTCACCTGTCGGTTCACTTCCAAACCCCCATTGTGAGTCTTTTTGACCCACTTTTACTTACTTACACTCTCACCCAATCACCTACAAGTCTTGATATTAAAAACCTATCACTTCATTTTCTAAAATAAGAAAGACACTTGGTACTTCAAGAGTCAAGACCAACCATTCTTTCTCTAATCCTCTAATCACCAACACTTGGGTGGAGTAATGTAAGTCACTTGATCTAACAAGTCTTGGTGTTCTTTAAGAACTTAAACTAGCCAACACTTGGGGTTTTACATTTAGAGAAACCTTAGGGAAGTATCATGTAAAACCTAGATTATTTTAACCATCTAGTTAATTTATCATTTAATTACTTGTTCTTTATTTTCGTGCAATTTAAATACTTGTTATTTATGTTTCTTGCATTTACTTACAAGTTATTTACATTATATTTTGGTCCTAACACTTTGTGTTAGTTGATATTGTCCTAACACCTAAGTTGTTAGTAAATTTGTTCAAGAATCTTGAACATAAAAGTCCTAGCTTTGCTAGTTGATAATTTACACTTACTTGTTATTATTTTGTCTAACTTATGTTACTAACTAAACTTAAGACCTTTAACATGGACAAAGGACTTAACATGACTAGTTAAACATAATGTTACAACCTCTAATAAACTTGTAAATCACAAGAAAAATATTGGACTAAATGGATGATCATGGACTAAAGTTTTATATAAACAAATGGCTTATAAAACTTAACTAGTTAAAACCTTGTAAAAGACATGAAACTTTTATGAAATAAAAGATATTTGTTAAACAAAGTTCATATAAAGTCTTAAACAAAGGGTTATAACTTAAACTTATCATTTGTAAAACATGTCATATTTTATAGAAGTAAAGTCACCTACAACCAAGACCTTAAATGTGTTGGTGAATTTGTTTCACCAAAATATAAAAAATGATTGTTTTATTTTTACTAAATCTAGTAAATATACATTTAATAACCCTCTCAGTTATGACAATCATTTGGACTTAAATACTTGGATTTTATTCTTTAAAGAGACATTCCATAAATGTTTAACAATTCCCTAAAAAGACTAGATACAAACTAGAGGATTTTTATAAGTTATAACATGTTTTGATATATAAAAATCATGAAAAATAGTTCACGGATCAGATCTGATCCCGTCGAGTTTTTGCAACTTATTTTCAAGTTTCTAAATAAACCAAAGTGACCAAAACGATGAAACGTCGCTTAGGGAGAAAACCGGGATCAAAACGGTTAACTATTAAAACCGACCAAGATAATATTTCTAAACTTATAAACGAATTTAGGGAATATTATTAACAAAATCTTGAACTTGTATAAAGTCCAAATGCGTTAAAAATCTATTTTACGAACTTAACCGGTGACTACGATTTCTTAAATTGTAAATAAATATTTTATCTTAAAATATTTAGAGAATCATTCTAAGTAATCGTTCTAACTTGATAAGTTATTTACGATTATTAAACGTCATCAAATTTTTACTAATTTAAACAACGATGTTAAACATTTTCGATAAACGAATAATTATATTGGCACATATACAGTGGCGAAGCTTGAAAATGTCAAGTGGGGGGGTCGGGATCTAATTGTTTTTTTCCTAACGCCAATTTTTAGGTAAATGGGGGGTCGAAACCGGAGTATATCGAAATTTTCTACACCAAAATTATATACCCCCTACATCGTAAAAAAAATTTCGGGGGGTCGGGCGCCCCCTCCCGCCCTTTAAAAGCTACGCCTCTGCACATATAATTATTTTCCTAAACATCCATACACTTTTACTTTATTAAAAGATTGACCAAACAAACCATCCAATGACTTGTGTATTTATAAAATCCTTTTATAAATTATTTGATTTAAATACAAAGAGTTGTATTTATTTTATAATCTATTCACTTTATTATTTTGCCTAAATAATAAACTTGTCAAGTATTCTATCACTATTTATATAATTATTTAGACAAACAATTATAGTCATTTTATAAACCTAATAAAGTTTATGACTAACCAAACCTATATATATATATATATATATATATATATATATATATATATATATATATATATATATTCTAAGTCCTTAAAAATAATTAAAGACTTTATTATTTTTTCCTCAATGTTTAGGACTTGATTTAATTATATATTCTCGATTTAAATTGTTTTATTTAATTCCCTTTATATTTATTTGGACGTAAATATAAACTTGTCTTGATATATATTGACGATAAATATTAACCGGACGGACTTTTCCTAAATATACAAACGGGACATTATTATCAAGACTTGACCGGTGTCGTTGGGTGACGGAAACGTTACTCAATGATCAAAGACCTTATACATACAACTTGTTTATTTATACTTATTAGGACGTCACGTGCTTTTGTCCGGACTTTCAATATCACTTGCATCACCATTTCACCTTGCTTGAGGTGAGTCTCACGGCCCCTTTCCTTTAAACTGTTTTAATACTTTGGGGGAGAAATCATAATTCAAAGCTGTTTTTATACTTGATATATCGGTCGAACTGTAACTTGCCGTATGATTAAATGTTCTTTACTTACCCTACAAATGAGTACATTTCGTTACATAACGAATTGTCACAAATCCCACTATTAACTGAATTTGATTAGTTTTGTTCGACACAGTAACTAGTGAATAGATCTATTTGGGTTAAGAACCCTACTTGATTGGTAGCTCCAATCCCGACGTGTGCATTTGTCGAGTAGTACACGCCAGTTATTATTGTTCTATTTCAGTATCTTTATGGAAGATGCTATGAGTGGGTAAATCTGTTAGTTTCAAATTCAAAGTTCATTGCTAATCATTACAACACGGTGACCATATTAGTATCTTGTATGCCATAAACCATTTACATACTATTTGTAGAGTCTTAAACCTGTGAACTCACCAACTTTATGTTGACTCTTTAAGCTCATGATTTCTCAGGTAGCTAAATGACGAATGCGGTGCAAACGGGTATTCTAAACTCTATCGGACCTCCTGCTCACGATGGAATCATAGCCCCTTTATCATTTATCAAACATTTCAAGTATCTTAAGTATTATCTTTAAAAGACATCTTTCATTATTGCAATTTGTAAGACAATGTCATTATCACCACATTTTCCGCTGCTATCTAAATGACGTATTGTTATCCTTATTATATTTGCAAATTGTTCTATGTATCCACGACTATGATTTCATGACGTCACACGCCTCCGTTCCCGTAAGTTCAGGGTGTGACATATACCCCTCACATCATCAGATTCAGGCCCTCGATTCATAACTGCTTCTGGAAGGTCCACGCGCACCTCATGCGCGGACACCTGACCTCATTCTTCATGCAACCCTAAGTATATATATTTTAGAGTTATATAGATATATCTTCATGCTCACTTTATACCTTCGTCTACACACACTTTCTTTTCTATAACTCCGATCACTGATTCTCACGTCAGAGGGCTATCGCAGGGCACCCTTGTTGGGTTTAGCCAGTGGTATTCGGGTCACGGGTAATAATTTTTATTAATACCCGTTTTACTAATTGTATTATCGAATACAATTATATATATATATTTAATTACATTAATTAAATCAGAGTGCGGAAGCGTAAATTAAATATATAAATTAATTAAACGTGAAAAACCAAGTGACAACCACAGTATCTAATCACCGACACGTAAATACTAAATATATATATATATATATATAGATATATATATATATATAGAAATATAAATATATATATATATACATTATTTAATTTAGTATAAAATATGTTGGGCTATACTTATGAGGCATGAACATTAGATTGGGCTTATTTGCTTTTGGGCTTAGTATGTTTACGGTTTGGGCTAGTTGGGCTTATGGGTTTACGATTTGTTCTAGGGCTTTTGTAGAGGTAGTATAAATACCTCATGTGTTTATGATTAATACAAGTTTGCTGATTACGATTTCTGTGTTCCTCATATATTTACGATCGCAAACCCGTTTATCAAAGAGAGATTTATTGTTCTTCACTCAAGATTTGATCATATTGTGTTGTTTATCACTTATATCAAGTCTATTTCATCATCTTTCTCTTGAATCAATCTCTTACAAGGATTCCGCACTTGTTAGAGATTAAGATATCATGAACGGTTGTTGTTTCTGGACCAACAATTGGTATTAGAGTCAAGAATCACTGATTCGAGGTTCTCACGGTATTGGATTCAAGTTTTTGCTGGAAAAAGTTCAAATTTTTGAAGATTTTGGAGCTGTTCTTCATGTTTACGACCCATCTGCTGTTGTTTTCTGCGTTTCCGAGTATATTCTGGGCGATTTTGTGTGTTTACGAGTTGGTGTTCTTCGTATTCTTCATCATTTCGGTGTTCACGACTTCAAGAAGTGATCTTTGAAGGTTTACGATCGCGAAATTCGAGTTTATGACATCAAGACTCGAGCTTTGGGTGTTTACGACTGTTCTCAATCAGAATCGTGTTTACGACTTTTTGCAATCGGAATTGGGTTTACGGTCTGCGTGCGTGTCAAAATCGTAAACGAGTGTTTACGATCGGATTTTTTTTTGGACATTTGGACATTTAGTTTTAAGTTTTCCTAAACTTTCGTCATGGATTTCGAACCTAGCATGTATCAGAAACTGGACTTTGAGATTGGATCAACTACTTGTCCTCCCAGACTCACATCTGCTGATAACTTTCTTGAGTGGAAATACAGATTTCAGAACCATTTGAAAAGTGTCGATTTGAGACTTTGGAGATCAGTTGTCAATGGACCGTTCATTCCCGCACACACTGAAGCAGGAAAGGTAGGTGTGGTGAAAACTGAAGCAGAATACTCTGATGATGATTGGGAAAGGTGTAACAAGGATGAAAGAGCGTATACTATCATGACAATGGCATTGAATCCGGAGATTGCTCAAGGATTTAAGATGTACAAGACTGCAAAGAAGCTCTGGGATGCTCTGGTGGTTGCATATGAAGAAAATCCCGATATCAAGGCGAGCCGTAAACAGATGCTGAAGCAGAAGTTTATTTTGTTCAATCACATTCAAGGAGAGTCCTTTGAAGCTCAAGTTCAAATATTTGTGTCCTTAATTACTGAGATGTCAAGCTACGAAGTTGAACCCGAACAGGAGGATAAGAATCTGAAACTGTTGAACAGTTTACCAAAAAATTGGAATACCAACATTTCAATCATTAAAGATAACAACAAGCTTGAGGAGTTGACTGTTGATGAGCTTATTAACAAACTGAAGTCAAATCTGATTGATGATAAACAGAGAGAGATGAATCATTTAAGTTCACTCAGTATGGCAGGAAAACTGAATCAGGCTCTCTTATCTGAAGAAGTGGGGTCAAAGCAAGCTGGAAGTTCGTCTGGAAATGATTCAAGTTCTAACAGAAAGTCAACTGCATTTGTGGCACGATCTCAAGAAAGTTCAAGTGGAATGGTCAACGCTCATGAGGCTAATGCTACCAATGATCCCAACTTTGCCCTTGGGATGGGATTTATGAACAGTTACCATGCACTTATGGCTGGAACATTGGTGCCTACTGATATGCTGTCAGGAGAACTGAACCAGATCAATCCTGAAGATGTGGAAATGCTTGATGTTTCCTAGCAAATGGCAATGGCAGTTTTCCGCGCTAAGAAGTTTATGGCAAAAACTGGAAGGAATGTATGGAAGGATCATGACAAGATAAGGATGGGTTTTGATAAGAGCAAGCTTAGATGTTTCAATTGTGATGAGTACGGGCACTTTGCAAGAGAGTGTACCAAGCCAAAGAGGGAGAAACCAGAAGAGAAGAAAGCTGGAGACGGTAAAGGGAAAGCAGAGACAAAGGCTTATGTTGTGCAAGACTGTGGAGAGTATCAATGTGCTTCGCAGGTAAGGGAACTCAGTCTGACAGGTACTAAGATTGCTCAGATGGAAAATGATGATGAGGAGGAGCATGCATTTATGGTCACAGAGGAAAAGTCAGAAGAGAAAGAAGAGAACCTGGTTGAAGAAAAGGAAGCTTTTGCAGCCGAGGTCGACAACACAAAGGTATGTACTAATCCCACTTGTGCACGTTTAATTCCTGGCCTTCGACAACATTGGAAGAATAGTGAGATAGAATTATTTGATATGCAATGTTCTAGAAGTTCGTTTAAGGGTAGATGAGAAAAGAGTGAGGAGAAAGTTAAAGCTCAGAAATTGGACATAGAGAAATACCAAGCCCTTGCCTCTGAGAAGTCTGTCCTTTATGACAATGCTAAGTTAGAGATTGCTGAGCTTAGGAAGCAGGTAGATGAACTTACACATCGGAACAATGAGTTGCAAGTAAAATTAGATGTGAATCAAATAAAAAACAAAAGAATGCTTGTAGCTGGTAAGGCTTTGTCCAACTGCATAACCGATGTTAGATTTGGTAAGGATAAAGGAGGAATAGGAATTAGTTTTTCTGAAAAGAATAAGAATAATGTTCCTAAACCTGTCCCTTGAGATATAATAGGTATGATCTATGAGGAGGATCAGGTAGATAGATCTGAATCAGAAATGCATGAAGCAGGACCTCTCCTAGATAGTGTATTGGTTGGTGTGAAGCCTATGACAGAAAAGGAACTAGAAAATGAGAAACATATGATGTATGGGTTGGGTAATCAGAATAGAATTGTGGCATCCACAATTGAACCATGTCCATCCCAGGAATCATTAAACGATAATGTTGGTTCTTCTGACGTTATTGTTTCATGTGCAGATGAAGTAAGGATCCAAGATGTTTATGGGAAGGATGGTGAATGCTTAAGAGTCAAAGAGTGTCATGTGTCTAGTAGTTTAACTTCTGATTTACCTAAGGACGATGTTCTGGCACCTGTGTCAGAACTTATTATGTCCAAGTCAAAACAGTCTGTTGTGTCTTTGTCATCAAAACATGTTTCTGATTCTAATGAAAAAGTTAATGGTTTTAAAATTCGTGTGCCTAACACAAGAGTTGGTCGTGAGTCTAAGCCCAAGGACTTTGTCCCTTATCCCCAGGTTATGTCTACTTTCAACAGAACAAACAAATCAAAATTAGAACAATTTTGTTTAATTACACAACCATAAAAAGTTCTAAAACATGTAATACACAAATGGGATGATAAGCCTGAATGGAAGTCGTCTTATCCAAGACGCTCATATCTCTGTAGTCATGTAAATGGTCCTAGACTTATGAATTGTTTTCAGTGTGGAGAACCAGGGCACTTTGCTACAAATTGTGTGAATAGACCTTATCAACCATACTATCTGCAAAACCCACGGACTAGTATGTTGGAGAAAATGATGACAGGTGGAAACAAAAATCAAAAGCAACAAGCTTTGTATCATGGGAAGCAAAGTTTAGAACCAATAAAGACTCAACAGTCTAAGTTTTTAAACACAAAAGCTCCATTGACGAAGCCTGTTGATGAAAAGTGGAATGTGGCCAAAACTCCAAAACCAACTTACACACCTAAAGGAGATTACAAAAAGAATGATAAGATGAGACCATAATTTGTTGAGAAACAAGTGTCTAAAACAAAAGGAATTTCTAAACCTAAAGGCAAAACAAAGGTTGAGACACAAAATTCAAAATCAAAAGAAGTCTCTCAAACAAAACAAGTTGTTCAGACAAAATTGAAACTTGAGTGGACTCCTGTCAAGAAATCTGCCGGTAAAAAGGCCACATCTCCACAAAAGAAACATGCATCAGTAAAGAACTCAACCAATGTGATGAAACCACATAAACACCATGTTTGGAAACCAAAAGTCAAAACTCAAAGTTTGAGTGTAACTGAATCAAAAGCAGGGATGTCCCTTCAATTAGTTAACTACATTGATTCCAAAGGTGTGCCTAGATCTGTTATGGCCTGGGTACCTGACTCTAACTGATCTTTGATTCATGTAGGGACAACCAAGAAGAACTGTCAACAATCTCTGGTACGTTGATAGTGGTTGCTCCCGACATATGACCGGAGACTTATCACTTTTGGAGGATGTTCAAGATTTCAATGGAGGAGGCATTTCTTTTGCTGGTGGTGTAGGTGGTAAGATCAGCAAGAAAGGTGTGGTGAAGAATGGTAGCTTAACGTTTTCTGATGTGCATTATGTGGAGGAGCTGTCACATAGTCTGCTGAGTGTCTCACAGATTTGTGATAGATAATATTCTGTTTTGTTCAATCGCAACGAATGTATTATTCTCAAGCCCGGAGTCCAGATTCCTGAGGAGTGTGTCTTGATGCGTACACCAAGACGAGGAAATTCATATCTTCTCAACATGGGTAATCCTCCGTCATCAGAAGTGGCCTGTCTTATTTGAAAGCAAAATGAAAATCTGGCATTGTTGTGGCATCGTCGTTTGGGACATGCCAACAAGGACTTCATGTCAGTTGAGAAGTGTGTTGCATGTGCTAAGGGGAAGCAGCACAAGTTACCGCATCGTTCTAAAATGACCAATTCTATCTCATCGGTGTTGCAACTACTTCATATGGATCTCTTTGGTGTAACATCCCAAAATTTTTTATAATTAAATTCCCGTTAACGTCTAGTTATGTTAAATTTTGTAGCCCCAAATCATCCACATATTGCTAGAATTGTCAACATATGAAAATAATGGGGTTTATGGTGTAATATGGTATCTTGGTTAATTTTTTAAACTAAATCTGAAAATAGAAGGGCCAAATGTGTAATTAACCAAATCAAAATTAACAAAATAGGTGGAATGGGGGTGGGGGTCGTGATTCACGACCTGGAGATTCATCTCAAGCCCTCCTCCACATCTAGAACTCGAAATTTCAGCAATTGCAAGCTTAGGCTGCGATTTTGGTGCATCAGAGTGTTTTTCTAGTCCTAAACACCTTCTTGAAGCAAGTAAGTAAAACCCCATCTTGTTGCATGTGTTAGGCTCGAAAATTTGGGGTTCAAATCTGCAAATTGTGAATGTTTTATGAATCCTATGGTGTTAGGAACTTGAATTGTTGCATAACTTTCTAAATTGATTAACAATTGGTAAAGTAGTCATCAATTTCTTACACTTGAAACTCCATGTTAAATGACCATATATGATAGTTGTGAAATTGCTCCCATTGTTTGATTTCTTGTATGAATTTGGTGTTATATTGTGAATTGATGATGGATTTCACCAACATTATGTTAAATGGTTAATTGGAAGGTTCAAGGGATTGGGCTATGTGTGTGCATATATGTACGCACACAAGGTGTTCGATAAAATGTCTAAGTGAGTTTTCAATGAAATAGCAAAACAAGTTGATGTCATTAAAAATATGTTTTAACCCTGTTTTAAAAATCCGTAGTAAATTACTCAAGCATCAATTGAGGGTGTGGATTATATGGTTGGAAAGGTCTTTGAGACTACTTCAGCTCACTTTTATAAATCTGAAGCTGATTCGGATACTAAGTGGGTAAAAAATGATGAATTCCGTAGCTATGCAGATTACTCAGCATGCTGTTTGGAATAAATAAAGTTGTTGTCCTGTTTTTTGAAAAATTGTATAAAATCATAGAAAAATCGTCAGAATGTGTACCATATATGCCTGGAAAGGTCCTTCAGTCTACTACGTTTCATGTTTGAACATGGAATGCTGGAAAAATTTATAAAATGGTCAAAATGGACCATTACAGCAGCATTGCTGAAAATGCTGCACAAGAATTTATGTATCTAAAGGCTAGTAAGAGTGAACAAGTTGAATTGCTTGTATAGCGATAATTTGTGATATAAACCTAACATGGGTGATAACCTTAGTAGGTAACCAAGTGGAAGGAGCAAACGGAAACTGGGTAGGAATGGTTAAAGCTCACGAGGTAACATTTATGCTATGTTACAGATTTGGTTGAGGACTCATATTTGCATTAATGATATAGAATGCATTATTTTATGAAATGTGATAAACTTTCCCTACGAGGCAAGTTGTTGAATTGCGTATAATTACAAGGTTAAATAATTAGAGTTAAGCTCTAAGAAGGTAATGAGTCAAAGAACAATGCATAATTAAATGGTTCATAGGAACCATGGCTATAGGATGTATGTCATTAGCGGTAAATGAATCGTAGGATTCATGCTAATGGGTTAAACGGGTCGAACAATTCTGAAGGATTCATAGTAATGAGTCAAAGAATAAAATTTACTAATTTATTCATAGAGACCATAATAATGGTTAAATGAGTAATTGATTGATAATGGTTTGTAGGGACCAAATGCATGTGTAACATTATTTATGTTACATGAAGTAGTTAAGTAAATGTGTATTTACAATTTAAAAAGAATAAACTATAAAGTGTGTAAATGTGTGAAGAATGGTTCTAGGAACCGTGAAGCCCAAGGCCAAGAGGTTCTCCAATGACAAACTTGACCATAGAAAAGATTCGGATGAATCAATTAACAAAAGAAAGTTATAATGGCGGAAATGGGCTTATAGAGTCTATGCCAAGTAACTAGAGAAAAGGAATCATAAATGGTTATAGAACCATAGATTCCAAGGCTTATATGTGGTCAAGTTAGGCATTTGGGGTAAACCAAAGGCAAGGACCCATATCAACGGGTCAAAGATTGGTAGAAGGATCATTTGGACATCAACTAAAATGATTTAGTGAACCAATGTTAAGTAGAGTGAAATTATATGAACTATGTCAAAACTTAGTGTATCGGTAATGCGCAATGCTAAACTCATAATGGAAGTATGGAACTAATTGTTAGTTTGCACACCAAAATTATATGGCCATATTGCTTGCATTATATTCATAGATGTAGATTTCAAGTGTTGGGCAAATTCTGAATGACAACCTTTGATGGTTGTCACAAGAAATCCCTTAACGGGTCAAACAGGTCGGGTGGACCCGGGGTTGGTTATTGTATTGTAACCATGACTAAGGTATGTATTTTTCCTCATAAACATGCTTGAAATAGTGTTTTGAAGGTCTGGAATGGCTGGGAGAAGTTCTCTATGAACTTGGATGAAATTGGCTAAAGTTCTAAAAACTGTCAAAAATATTCTAAGTATTGTTAGGACCGATTTTCACTACGAGAATCTCGATCTTGAGCAAGAACATGTTCGGATGAGAAAACTCAAGACAAATGAAGAAGATGATGATGATGAATCATGAATAATCATAAACAAGAAAGATGATGAACAATCGAATGAATTCATTAATCGAAAGATTACAATCAATGAATCATGAAGAACACTTTCTCTCTCTAGAATCCATGACTCACTCTCTCTCTAGAATGGAAATCTCACACTCTACAAGAAATTCATCATCTCCCCATTCGGAGACTCTTTTACTTGTAATGGGCACCCTCACTATATATAGTGAGGGTGACTAACAACAGAAATACATAACTGAATAAACGAAATTACAAGTAAAGTAAATAACATAAATCTTAATTAAATCAGAGCTGATTAAATAAACCGAAGCTTGACTCGCTCGAACCGATCTTCCGTTGACTTTTACGTTGACCGTTGACCCGAACGGTTGACTTTTCCGGAAAACGGTCTTCGGTCCAATCTCGCAAGCCTCGAGCATCACAACTCAGTCTCTAAATCGATTCACATGGATTCTTCAGTCAAATGCTTCGGTAAACAGATTTGATGGCGTCAGTCACATAGATTTTTGTTCCAACAATTTCCCCCTTGACTGATGCTTTCAAATCTGTTCAATTGCTGAAGAACCGCTCTGCCGTACATCTTCAATGAGAAACTGATAAACCGGAGACAATCTGTCGTAGAAATTCCCCCTCGGAATAAGCTTCTTCTGTTCTCGTTGCTCCAGTTCGAGATCCAAGTGCTGCAGCTCACTCGGTTCACACGGTCGGGTACAATACTAAGAAAATGCTACATCTCGGAGTCATAACCGCAACAAACTGAATCAGATAAACCAGTTTGACACCGAACATGCTCCAACTCCGAATAATCGACCCGATATCCAAATTCATAATAATTCCTCCTATTTCTCTAAATCTCTCCAAAAACATCAAGTCGGAAGCGTAAAAATCTGATGCGGAGAGTCGAACCGTCGCGATCGGTTGCCTAGAGAAACCAGATAAACAATCTTGAAATCGGATAATCTCGCGAAAAACCGGAAGCCGGATGCTGACAGTTGTGAATAATCTGCGCGACTGAGGTTGGATGCGAAAATAAAATAAACTGCCAAATTTCTTAAAAAAACGGTCATCCGAGAGATTTAATTGGATAAATTCCAATATTAACTGAGATTCCAGTTAATCCGGTTAGTTGACATCCGCGCTGCATCCACTAAAAAATAAAACCGTGAGATATAACGAGAAAGCTGAGTAATTAACCGGATAATAAAGCTAACACGTCAGTGATCGATAGCAAACGTTACGCGCGACGTCAATAAACGAGAACCCCAATAAAATAGAATAAATCCGAGACTAATAAAATATTTTCTGAAATTCCGTCGCGGCCTCATCTCGTTCGTCTCGAAAAACTGATAAGAAAATACCCGCATTTAACGAAAATGCCAAGAAAAAAATCCATTAGTCTTAAAAAATCTTTAAAAGAACCATGATCCTTGTGAAAAAATCGCAGCCAATCAGGATAGAGATTCCATCATGATCTACGGCTGTAGAGAAATGAATCCAAGGGCTGGTAGAAGCTGATCCACGTGAAGGGCTGAGAACCAATCAGAAACAAACACAGCTGCGATCCAACGGACGAAATTAAGGAGATCCTACGGTGGGAATGGTGATCCGCGTGAAATGGCCTTGACCAATCAGGTGGCGACAGCCTTAATGCCTCCAACGTCTCTTTAGAGACAGCTGGGTCCCACCAGCTTCACCAACAGCCAATCGAATTTCGACAACCCATTAAGGGTTTTCTCCAAGGAATCGGACAAAGAGGAGAGAGGTGACGCAGTCAACATTCCCATCTGACCAATAACACACTGACACGTCATCGTCATCACCTTAAAAATTCCGACCAGCCCAGAAACCCTAGCCTCTCCGGATAAACGATAACAGTCGCCGGAAAACCGTGTTATCTTCATAACTCTCTCAAAACTCAACCAAAATTGACGAAATTTATACCCACGGACTCGTAATTCAATTCTCTACAACTCTGGACGATCAAAAACTTCTAAAACGAACTCGAGCGAAGACCCAGTAACAAGTCCGCTAACCCGTTCAAGTCCGCTAAGCTTACTAGAAGTTCGCTAAGAGGCTTGAGAAGTTCGCTAGGGACTGAAGCTCGCTAAAGCACACCTCAAGTACGCTAAAAATCAACAAGTTCGCTAAGAAATGGATGAAGTACGCTAAGAAGAAAAGAAGTTCGCTAAGAACATCTTCATATCTTCAAGAACAGGTACAAGTTCGCTAAGGCAATCTGCATATCTTCAAGACTGATGAACAATTCTGGAAAAACGATGAACAGTGCAGAAACTTACTTCATGAACTTGAAACTGCCCAGAAACAATCGGAAATCTCGATATGATGCACGAGATGTGATAATAAACCATTCACGACATTGTTGTGACCACCAACAACACATAAACAGCAGCAACTCGGATCAAATCAGCTCCAAAATTCTGCAAATCTTCAAGAACACGAAGAACACACACTTACACCGTCAGTGTGTGTTTTTCCAGATCCGCTCAAACCGTTGAGAATCAGACGAAATGGATGCTTCCAATGGATCCGGAACGCGTTTTCCACTAAGAATCATACCTCACTTCATCCAAAAACATGAAGAAAAACCCAGAAAATGAAGAATCAAGCTCCAAAATCTTCAAAAACCCCAAATACGGGAAAAACCCCAAAGTTACGAAAAAATGAACTCGGATCTTCAATTTTCTCACAGATTTGAACAAGTAGAAGATAGAATCACATCTAAATGAACTCCCAAACATGAATCCATCATCCATATCATCAGAATCCATCCAGAAATGAAGAAAAAATAGAAAAAAGTCTCTAAAAAATAAGTTTTCTCATCTTCACCATTCAAGCTCAAAATCACAGATTCGAGTGACCAGATTCACGGTGAGATGAATCTGATCGGTACCCGCTCTGATACCATTTGTTAGGACCGATTTTTCACTACAAGAATCTCGATCTTGAGCAAGAACATGTTCAGATTCGAAAACTCAAAACAAATGAAGAAGATGATGATGATGACGGAAATAATCTTTGTGATAATCTCGAAACAAGTTCTCTAAGAACAAACAAGTTCTCTAAGAATAAACAAGTTCTCTAAGAACAAACAAGTTCTCTAAGAACAAACAAGTTCTCTAAGAACAAACAAGTTCTCTAAGAACAAAACAAGTTCTCTAAGAACAAACAAGTTCTCTAAGAACAAACAAGTTCTCTAAGAACAAACAAGTTCTCTAAGAACAAACAAGTTCTCTAAGAACAAACAAGTTCTCTAAGAACAAAACAAGTTCTCTAAGAACAAACAAGTTCTCTAAGAACAAACAAGTTCTCTAAGAACAAAACAAGTTCTCTAAGAACAAACAAGTTCTCTAAGAACAAAACAAGTTCTCTAAGAACAAAACAAGTTCTCTAAGAACAAACAAGTTCTCTAAGAGCAAACAAACAAGTTCGCTAAGAGCAAAACAAACAAGTTCGCTAAGAGCAAACAAACAAGTTCGCTAAGAGCAAACAAACAAGTTCGCTAAGAGCAAACAAACAAGTTCGCTAAGAGCAAACAAACAAGTCTTCTAACTTTGTTCTTAGAGAACTTGAATTTCAAAATCTCCAAAATCATCAAGTCCTCTAAAAAGGAATTTCGGTTCTGCCTTGAAAATGATCTCTCATGATGAATCTGAGGATGAAATCAGCTTCCAAATGTTGTTTCCACTCAAGAAGCAACCTTCGATCTTCAAAAACTTCACCAAAACGAGCTAAATATTGTAAAATCCTCAAGAACAAAAAGGGTTTTGTTCATACCGAAAGCTCTGATACCAATTGTTAGGTCCTCTTAGATCAGAGAATCTCACAAGTACGAGACCAACCGGGTGCGGAATCCGGGTCGATCAAGAAGCTCAATCACACAATCAATGAAGAACACGAAGAACACAATATAAAATTCTCAATGTTTATTGCTATTTCAAGATCACTCAAAGGTTACAAGTGTTGAGAGGAAATATGAAGATTACACCTTAGAAAACACACACTTAGGCTACCTCACCCCCTCTCTCAAAATAACCTAAGTGTTCTATATATAGCAACAACAAAGAGTGAAACAAAGTTAAATAAAATAAGCTGCGTTTGAGGTAAACGATCCACTAAGTCGGCTTGGCTAAATCTCGACTTGCGTGCCGCTTGAGTTTCTTGAAGTTGACGATGATGACGGAAATAATCTTTGTGATAATCTCGAAACAAGTTCTCTAAGAACAAACAAGTTCTCTAAGAATAAACAAGTTCTCTAAGAACAAACAAGTTCTCTAAGAACAAACAAGTTCTCTAAGAACAAACAAGTTCTCTAAGAACAAAACAAGTTCTCTAAGAACAAACAAGTTCTCTAAGAACAAACAAGTTCTCTAAGAACAAACAAGTTCTCTAAGAACAAACAAGTTCTCTAAGAACAAACAAGTTCTCTAAGAACAAAACAAGTTCTCTAAGAACAAACAAGTTCTCTAAGAACAAACAAGTTCTCTAAGAACAAAACAAGTTCTCTAAGAACAAACAAGTTCTCTAAGAACAAAACAAGTTCTCTAAGAACAAAACAAGTTCTCTAAGAACAAACAAGTTCTCTAAGAGCAAACAAACAAGTTCGCTAAGAGCAAAACAAACAAGTTCGCTAAGAGCAAACAAACAAGTTCGCTAAGAGCAAACAAACAAGTTCGCTAAGAGCAAACAAACAAGTTCGCTAAGAGCAAACAAACAAGTCTTCTAACTTTGTTCTTAGAGAACTTGAATTTCAAAATCTCCAAAATCATCAAGTCCTCTAAAAAGGAATTTCGGTTCTGCCTTGAAAATGATTTTCTCGTCTCATCATTAACTTCAAACTCGGTAAATACGTAAATCCTTGAAATCTTCATGTTTCAGAGACTTGACCCGTTTTGACCCATTTGGAACAAATACATTGAATGACTTCATCTTCACTCATCTTGGATGTTCCAACAATTCCCCCTTTGTTAGGTCCTCTTAGATCAGAGAATCTCACAAGTACGAGACCAACCGGGTGCGGAATCCGGGTCGATCAAGAAGCTCAATCACACAATCAATGAAGAACACGAAGAACACAATATAAAATTCTCAATGTTTATTGCTATTTCAAGATCACTCAAAGGTTACAAGTGTTGAGAGGAAATATGAAGATTACACCTTAGAAAACACACACTTAGGCTACCTCACCCCCTCTCTCAAAATAACCTAAGTGTTCTATATATAGCAACAACAAAGAGTGAAACAAAGTTAAATAAAATAAGCTGCGTTTGAGGTAAACGATCCACTAAGTCGGCTTGGCTAAATCTCGACTTGCGTGCCGCTTGAGTTTCTTGAAGTTGACGATGATGACGGAAATAATCTTTGTGATAATCTCGAAACAAGTTCTCTAAGAACAAACAAGTTCTCTAAGAATAAACAAGTTCTCTAAGAACAAACAAGTTCTCTAAGAACAAACAAGTTCTCTAAGAACAAACAAGTTCTCTAAGAACAAAACAAGTTCTCTAAGAACAAACAAGTTCTCTAAGAACAAACAAGTTCTCTAAGAACAAACAAGTTCTCTAAGAACAAACAAGTTCTCTAAGAACAAACAAGTTCTCTAAGAACAAAACAAGTTCTCTAAGAACAAACAAGTTCTCTAAGAACAAACAAGTTCTCTAAGAACAAAACAAGTTCTCTAAGAACAAACAAGTTCTCTAAGAACAAAACAAGTTCTCTAAGAACAAAACAAGTTCTCTAAGAACAAACAAGTTCTCTAAGAGCAAACAAACAAGTTCGCTAAGAGCAAAACAAACAAGTTCGCTAAGAGCAAACAAACAAGTTCGCTAAGAGCAAACAAACAAGTTCGCTAAGAGCAAACAAACAAGTTCGCTAAGAGCAAACAAACAAGTCTTCTAACTTTGTTCTTAGAGAACTTGAATTTCAAAATCTCCAAAATCATCAAGTCCTCTAAAAAGGAATTTTGGTTCTGCCTTGAAAATGATTTTCTCGTCTCATCATTAACTTCAAACTCGGTAAATACGTAAATCCTTGAAATCTTCATGTTTCAGAGACTTGACCCGTTTTGACCCATTTGGAACAAATACATTGAATGACTTCATCTTCACTCATCTTGGATGTTCCAACAATTCCCCCTAAGATGATGATATTCAATGTGGGTCAACAAGAACATGATCGTTGTCTTGAAACATTTGCAAAGATCAGAAGAGATACCGGATCCAGGATCCTTAAGATTTAAACTCAAACGACATATGTGTGGAAGATAAATTTTTTTTTTTTTTTTTTTTTTTGGAAAAATAAAATAAAAGAAGCTAACTACAACACATAAATTGACTCTATTTTTGTAATTCTATAATTTTCTGATTTTTGTAGATTTTTACGAAAAGTACTCGATATGAGATCATATCTACCTGTAACACAAGACACACTTCATATTTCAGACAGGTACAGAATAGCCTAACATGATCATCAGTATTGTTTATCCACTTAAGCTCATGCATCTTTTCTTTCAACTTATGTCTGTGAATTTGATTATCTTTTAAGTGCATTAATTGAATGTAATGAGAGCCATATGCAACTAAGTTCACAGCAGTTCTTACCTATTTGTCAAGACACACCTGGAGGTACTGTGACACAACTTTAATAAAACCATTCTTTTCTTGAGTTTTAAATGATCTGACTTCGTGGATTAGTCACAAACTCATGATTTTCCTTCATTTGTGACTAAAAAAGAGTATTTTTGGCGATGTGAGAGAATCAAGGTCTACGCTTTCGCATAGCAGATGATCTCTCACTTTATTTGATGGAATGGCGGATGCAAGAGAACACAAGGTCAATGCTTTCGCATAGCAGATGTGTCTTAGTTTTATTATGGAAGCGGATGAGAACTCAAGGTCATTGCCGACGCAAAGCAGATGAGTCTCATTTAAGCGCCATCATATATCCGTTTGAACAGATATATTATGTGCTTAGGTTTTGAAATCAGACATTTAACACTGAAGAAACAAATGACGTGTGCACAAGTTTTAAGACCTCACAGAATGCAATCAAGTAACAGGATAAATTTACAAGAACATATCCAAGGCTGTATTTTTGAACTTAATGGATCATTAATTCTGAAACTTTAGTTTAAGTGCATCACAAGACATAGCTTACTCCATTGATAGCTGAGCCTACCGACACATCATATAATAGTACTGTCTGACCTAATCTAAGCAAATTCATGGCCGGGCATGTACATGTAGATGTACTATCATTTCCCATAGATCACACAAGACTTTTCAGAATTCAAGAAAAATTAAGACAAGACTGAAAAACACATATTTTTGTGATTTCTGCAGCTTTTCAAATTTTGTATTTGTTTTGAAATCTTCCACACTAATCGTCCAAATTACCTATCAAAGTATCCTCCTTCACTCATGATTTGAGAATGACACAGTGAAGCTCTTTGTGTTGAATTTTGATAATCTTGACAAATTTTGCATATGGAACCGTTCAGCAAGGTTGACACTGTGATGATGCAATCAGCAGAAAAGTGGAGTGTAAAAAGACTTGATGAGATCGACCAAATCAGCAGTTAAGATAATTCAGGATCAACAAGAGAAATCTTCAACACTTTAGTCTTCATTTGATCATCAACATAATTTTGTAAGGCTTCAAGTGGCACGGTCATGGAGAAAAGGTTGTTATTCCCCCTCGTTTGATGCTTTACAAAACAGATCAGTGAAACTGGAACTATTCCTGCACTATATCAAGACAAACACAATGAACTTCACCGGATATATCAAATCGAGTGACCAGAATTCAACGAATTCCCCCTCAAACAATGCTTAAATTTGATAAAACTTTAGTTTCGGGGATTTTGGGTTTTTCAAATTTTTTTTTTGTTTTTGATTTTATAAAAATGGAAAACTTCCTCAGTTTGACTTACGTCACCCATATTGGTGTCTCCTGAAAAATGAAAATTTTTATTCAAATGTAGACACAACTCATGGAGTTGGATCCTTGGCGTTGAGGGTAGATTCATTTGAAACAACTTTGGGCTCAACCGATGGTGTTTTGGGAACCCAAACTTGTTTGCACTTCTTTCTTTTAGAACGAGTCATTCTTTGAGCATTTATTAAATTGGTTTGTGCTTGCTCAAATGTTGACGGTTCAGGGGCAATTTCCTTCAAATATGGTCTCCACACTCCAGATGGCCACGGATCATAAAATCCATAACCACTATCATAGTGATCATAACCATACAAAGGAGTATAAGTGAAATTCCATCCCATGTGTTGACCGAATGTTGGTTGGTGATAGTACTGGTAGTAGGGATTGTCGCCGCAAACCCAACCAGTATGTCCAAGTTGTCCACAAAAATGACAACCAACAGGTCTAAATGGATTTGAAAAACCATAAAATTGAGCATGAGTTTGGTTATCAAATCTGGCTGAAGTGGAGGCAGCTCGATGCATTTCTGATCTGGGTTCCTCATTTTGCACTTCTAGCCCCTTCACCGGCAGTTCAACATCTTCAACACTAAGTCCGTTCAGAACTTTAATCAGGTGAAGATCATCAGATTGCTGAGTCTCTAGATTGTTTGATCCATCAGACTCTACATTCTGGTTCACTTGAGATTTCTTTGAGACTTTCTTCTTGCGTTTTGAAGATTTGACTGTAGTGGTAATTTTGACTTTGCCGTTTACATCCTCTTTGACTTGCAGATTGGAAGTTTCCTTCATATTTGCTTCAGCTTGACCGGCTTTGACAAAGTGTTTATGCAACCCATGTGGATCAGGCACAATGTCTCTGTCATCAAACTTTGAAGAGGAGTGTTTATTCTTCTTTTTCTTTTTATTTTTAACTTTGCTAGCATTGGCATTGAATGAGATTCCCGGTTTCTCATCTTCTATTGTAGCTAGCAAGTCGGCTTTATTTTGTATGTTCTGCTTAGAATTCCTGTCAATAGAAACACTAGTAGACTTGCACGAGGCCTTAGTAACAGGTGTATCATTTAACTGATTATCACAAGAAGAAACAAGATGAGGTATGGCAGCACTTGGTATGTTTTTCTTAATGATACCTGGGACCGAGTCATGATTGTGATTTAAGGGAGATGCAGGATTACTTGAGCTATTAAACATGCTACTAAAGTAATTCTTGGCCCATCTCAACCTATTAATCTCAGTCTTGACTTGGTTGTAATCATTTCTAGCATTGGTCAATGCTTGTTTAGCATCAGTCAATGCATGTTCTAGATCAATAGCTCGATTTTTCAAAAATCTTTCATTTTCAAAACATTTCTGATTCATCTCCTCTAGTGACTTGATTTGAGCCAAATAACTATCTTCCTTTTGGTTATTAGCATTAACTCTATCAGCTAAAACTTGATTATGTTGTCTATAACTCTTAACAAGTTGAAGACATTCATTAGTGCAAGCTTCAGTTTTCACATGAGGTGGTAATTCAGGAACTTGAGCTATTCGATCAAAAACATATCTAGCAATGATTATGTGAGGATCATTCATGGTCCAATCGATGATTTCCCCAACCTTAATCAACTCATGGCCAATATTCTGATCATTAGAATCAATATGGAGTGATTTAGGTCTATCAACACTTGATAAATCCATAAAAATTTAGTAAACTTGAAATTTTTAGCAACTTGTAAATTTGATGAAAATGGAGTTTGAATGTCTCCACAAGCTTCAGAATATATCTAGAATCAATTCACAACCTGTAGCACACTCAACCATACACAAATTCAGTCAAATTAGCAAAACATGAAAATTTAGAAAAATCACAGCTTGTTCTTCAATGGAGAATTTTGGTGAAAATCAAAGTTGTTCAAAATGATGAAATGAAAGCTCCAATAGATTAGGAATATGATCTAGATCAATAGTGAAAACTTCACCAACATCCAAATCTGAGCTTAACACCTCCAATTAGATCAAAAAGTGAGTTTATGAAAAGTTTCAAAAATCCACTAATTTGCTTAACACGGATTCAATACTTGATGAAAATGGGATTGGATTGCTTCAATGATCTTAGTTTTAGGTCACTAATACTCGAAAATCATCAATTACAAATAAATCTACCTTTAAAAAAAATCAAATTTGAACCTGTGAAGAGCAGACCACGAACAGGAAGATGATGAACAGCCAATTTTATCCAAATGCTGATTTGAATGCACCAATAGCTTCGTGTTATGATGAGAATCAATACTCAAAACTATGACAACTTCCAAATCTCAGCAAATCAACTCCAAAAATGAAGAACAGTGACTTTTTGTTCTTGAAGTGTTCTTCCCGTTTTTGAATAAAAACAGCCCAGAAACTGATGAAAATGATCTCTGATGATGAATCTGAGGATGAAATCAGCTTCCAAATGTTGCTTCGGTAAACAGATTTGATGGCGTCAGTCACATAGATTTTTGTTCCAACAAGTATAAAACTGGGCAAATTCGGCCAAATCCCTGGAAATGTGGCTCCAAGCGTATCGCTTGGAGCAAGACAAATAGGAGGCGATACGCCTAAAATTCCAGGCGTATCGCTTGGAAATAATGGAGATCTAGGCGATACGCCTAGGAACCCTTTTCTGAACTTAATTGTTATTTATCATTGTTAATGATGTTTATACATGTTTATGCAATAGAAACTCACTATTGAAAGTGAGTGAATTGCAGGTAAGAAGGAAAGCTTGAAGGATGCTCATCAAGACTCCGAAGAACCGATCACGTGAAAACCAAACAATCCGTTCCGCATTTTGTGTTTTATGAAACTTGTAAATGTTGTTCAACAACTTATGGATGTCAATTACTACTTAAGGGTTTATTTTGTAAAAAAAAAAAAAACAAAAAGAAGCCCAAGTGTTGGGAATATGGTTGATAACTATGTATTTTGAACGAAAATTTTCTGGGACCAACTTGAACGTTAATAACCGTTATGTTTTGGCATCAAATGGAACATGGGTGTTACATTCGGCCCAATGCAAGTACTAAGTATCAGCAAGTTCACATATTGTCTGGTGATAGTGGATGACTTCTCTCGGTTTACTTGGGTGTTCTTTTTGTCAAACAAGTATGAAATTCCAGAACTAGTGAAACAGTTCGTTACTCTCATAGAGAATCAGATGAGTAAGAAAGTGAAGGCAATAAGATCAGACAACGGAACAGAGTTTAAGAATGCTGAACTGAATATGTTCTGTGGAGAGAAAGGTATAGAAAGGCAGTACAGTGCACCATACACACCACAACAGAATGGTGTTGCTGAAAGAAGAAACAGAACACTCATTGAAGCTGCCAGAACTATGCTGTGTGAAGCGAGATTACCAATTTTCTTTTGGGCCGAAGCAGTCAACACCGCTTGTTATGTATAGAATCGGGTACTCTTGAACAAGCGGCATGAGAAGACGCCTTATCAGATTATTTATGGAGAAAAACCAAGGGTGGGGTACTTCAAGACCTTCGGGTGTCCTTGCACAGTCCTAATTCAGTCTGATGTGGGGAAGTTCGAAGCAAAGGCTGATGAATGCTACTTTATCGGATATTCTGCAAATAGTGCTTTTCGAGTCTACAACAAAACCACCAAAATGATAATTGAGGCATTCAATGTTGACTGGTTGGAAGACAATCCAACTGCTGCAGGAACTGGACCAGACTGGATTTTTGATTATGGATCATTGTTTGAAGGTTTCAACTACTCAAGCATGTTTCCTGGTCCGGAAGAAGAAGAAGACATCATTGTTCCAGCTCCTGAAGTAAGGCGATCTGTTCAAAATGTCAGAGACAGTGTATCAGTAGCAGCTCCTAAGGATGATGTTGTGAATGTTCCAGAATCTTCAAGAACTCATGATGATCAGATGGAGTCAGAAATCCAAGGTATGAATAATAATGTTAATGATACTAACCTGCCTGTTTCTATTTCAGTACCATATGTTCAAACGACAAGAATCAACAGAGATCATCCTCTCAGCAATGTGGTTGGACCAGTGTCAGCAGGAGTCACCACTAGAAGCCGCACGGGTAGCATCAACCACTGCATGTACTCTTGGTTCCTCTCCCAGATAGAGCCTCCAAATGTGACGGTAGCACTTAAAGATCCAAGTTGGATGGAGGCTATGCACAATGAACTGAATCAATTCTCAAAATTAGGAGTGTGGCGTCTACTGAAAAGACCAGAAGATAAAAAGGTTATACCTACAAGATGGTTGTACAAAAACAAGAAAGATGATACGGGTGTAATTGTGAGGAACAAGGCAATGCTGATTGTTCAAGGACATAGACAGGTGCATGGGGTTGATTATGATGAGGTATATGCTCCGGTGGCTAGATTGGAAGCAATTAGAATTTTCCTTGCTGTTGCAACATATCTCAACTTCACAGTGCATCAAATGGATGTCAAGACAACTTTCCTTTATGCTAAAATGAATGAAGAAGTTTATGTGGCTCAGCCGCCAGGGTTTGTGGATGAAGAGCATCCAGATCATGTGTATCTTCTGGATAAAGCTTTATATGGTTTGCATCAAGCTCCTCGCACGTGGTATGAGACTCTGTCAAAGCATTTGACAGAAAATGGTTATACACGGGGAGTGGTTGATCAAACCTGTTCAGAAAGAAGGTGAATGATGATATCATTATGGTGCAAGTGTATGTGGATGACATCATCTACGGGTCTACAAATGAAGAATTATGCACTGAGTTTGAGGATATCATGAGAAAGAAGTTTGAGATGAGTGATCAAGGGGAGATGAACTTTTTCCTGGCATTACAAGTGAAACAAGATGAATCTGGAATTCTCATTCATCAAGCAAAATATGTGAATGAGATTCTGGCAAAGTACAAGATGCAGGACTCCAAGCCCATCTCCACTCCCATGGAATCCCAGCCTCTACTGACAACAGATGCAGATGGGGAACCAGTGAGTGAATTCATGTATCGTTCAATGATCGGGTCACTCATGTACCTAACAGCAAGCAGGCCAGATATCATGCATGCAGTTTGTGTGTGTGCACGTTACCAGGCTAATCCTAAACTCTCTCATTTAGCTGCTGTTAAACGTATTTTTAGGTATCTGAAGGGCAGGCCTCGGCTTGGACTTTTGTACTCAAAGAATACCGATTTCCAATTATTTGCATTTACTGACAGTGATTATGGAGGTAGTGATCTTGACAGGAAATCAACAACTGGTGGGTGTCAGTACTTGGGAGACAGACTCATCTCATGGCAGAGTAAGAAGCAGCATACCGTTTCTAAGTCAACTGCAGAAGCTGAATATGTGGCAGCATCAGCTGGATGCTCACAGGTAGTATGGATTCAAAATCAGCTCACTGACTATGGTATGGAATTCATCAATACTCCAATTTTTTGTGATAATGCTGCTGCTCTGCAAATTGTTAAAAATCCTGTTCAACATTCCAAAACAAAGCATATAGACATCAAGGTACATTTCATACGTGATTGCTATGATAGGAAGTTGATTCAGTTGGAAAAGGTAAGCTCAGATCAAAATGTTTCTGACCTTTTCACAAAACCCCCTCCTCGTCCAAATTTTGAAATGTGTGTTGAAGGCCTAAGGATGATCGCCTTCGAGGAATGATCTGATCAGAACTGTTTGTACATAGTTGTTTTTCTTTAATATATATATCTATATACTATATAATGCATATTGGAGAGAGAAAGGAGAAGTGTCTTAATTTTAAGACGCGTACTACTTTTAAAACATGATGTACAATACTCCAATGCATAAAACCTTAAAACATCTTTTAAAACCTAGGTATAAAAGACATTCTTCTCTCATTTGCCACATCTAAAGTTCCAGACCGTCAAACCCTAGCGCCTCTCGCCGTCCGACTCTTCCTATCGCTGAATCGAATCCGTAAGAATCCTACAGCCTCACCTCATCTCTTTCTTTTCCTTCTGAGTTCATTGTCGTTTTTTTATCCTTAATGGCTCGCATCTTTCGTCCTGGTTTTCATATGTATTCGGCCATCATTCGATTCTGGTAAGGTTTTGCATCTATCGATTTTTGTTTGTTTGTTATAGAAACATCTTTGATGCAGCCCTAATGATTGCAGCACGCCTCTCTTGCTACGCCTTAGCAACAACACACTTAGACCGCTTAGCCTCTTACGGAGCCACCTCCTTCTGTTCCATAGCCTTCGACAACTCATCGTCATACGACACGTGAGTAATTGCTACATCATCAAGTAGAATGTTGAAATCCATAGCCCTACGAAACAAGGATTAATCTCATGCTGTTTATGAATCAATAGTCTATATTTTGGTTATTGGATCTTACATATACTCTTATTTTGGATATTTATGACACTTTTATGCTAATTATACAAGCTAAAAAGACGAATCCGAAGAAGTATTATGTTCTTTCCAACAGTGGAGTTATTTTGCCTCAGTCAACATGTGAAATGTTGTATTTTTCCTAATTTAGCTCTTTCTTTTTTATGTATGTGGTTGCTGAAAAATAGCATTATAGTTTCAATTTCTTATAGCTAAAATTTGATTATCTTGAACTGTTGGATTAGACTTTTCGATGCGCGATTTTTATGTTAGGGTTTATGAACAGACTTTGATGATGATGCCACAAGATTTTGATGATCTTGAACAGACTTGTATGGAGATGGCGAAGATGAAACAAAAGGTGTATACATCGTGAAACTTGATGAGTTTTCTTTACAAAACAATTTTGTTTCTTTTTGATTAAAAATACAGATGGCAATTTCAATGCATTCAGCTACAAGGTGGGTTGAACCAAATAAATTTCGTTTAAAAGTCTTATTTGTCTATAGAAACTACCAAAATGCATTTGCTATCAAAATGCATTTGCTATAATCAGTGTATCTTAATTGAAAGGAAGCATCAGATTTTTTTTTATTGATTTTGGCTTTTTATTGTAGAATGTTACTGCTGTTTACTTATATGTGTTGTTTTCCTGGTTGGTTTCTTGGTTTTGTTTTCTTATTCCAGGTTGAAGTATGCTTGGTTTGGTAAGTATTTTTATATTTTTTTGCTTTCTTACCTAATTAGCTTTGCTTAAGTTTAGAGCGAAAGAATAGGAATATGTTTATGACATTCAGACATATGTTTCCTTTCAAATTTCCCTGCTATTGCTTTGTGTATAACTGTTTGTTCCACTCACTTTAATTTTCATAACCAAAAATTGGAAATAACATTGAGTGTTGCTTGGCTTGCGATGCTCATGGGTTTGAACATTTATGTCTATAAAGTAATGGTAAAACTGTGATGCTGTTTTTTTATTAAATGTTAGCTCTACCAAGTCATTTCTATATTTTTTTCCCCTGAAGTTGAATGCTAAAAGTTTGATCTTTGTCATTTTAACTAATTATTTTTGTTTAGTTCAATTTACAGCATTTGAAGAATGAAACAGCTATCATGGCAAAGAAGGAAGAAGGACAAATGTCTAGAAGTTGGAAAAATGTGTAATTTTCTTGACATATTTCATTGGGTTCTTATATGGTCACAGTTTGATCCAAATCATTTGTGTTTAAGGTGGCTGCATATATAAAAAATTACCATAGAACTGGGTCTGTTTCATTGCTTTTTTGGGACTGTTTTAATGATGTGCAAGGGCTGTTTTGGGGCTGCTCTTTGTTTAAGAAAGCAGATGGTAATGGGGCCATGATTGCTAAACGTGTATTTGAGAGAATTGCAGATGCAAAATATGGGAGAACAGTCTTTTGAGACCTTTTCTGAAGTTGTTATACATGCGCACTCACTCATTGTGGTTACTTGTACAAAGATGAAGGTCAATTGGTGGAGGCTGCTGAGGTATTGTTGTGCTGGTACGTAATACTATTACTATATTAATAGAGCATTATACAATTCTACTCATGTTATATGCGGTTAAATCTTGGTTATACACATTTTATGATGTTTGACACGATGTTTTGATTGTCTTCGTATCAAGTAAGCTACATTTTCATGCAGTCCATCACACAAACCAGCAGCAGAGTGCCTATCAATAGTGCATACAAATATTGGCTCGGAAAGGCCCATGTATACTTGAAGCATAATGTAACATGGGTGTGATATATACAAATTGAACAGTTGCTAACCTTTAGGTATAAAAGTGGTCATTTGTTTCAAATTAATGAAATATGAATTTGGAGCATCTATTGCAAATTAACGAAATATAATTTGTAATCTGACCTTATTTGTTCACAAGTATCCCTAAAATAAGATATCTTAAGATCTGATCTTGTTGACATACTTGGAATATGTTGAGGGATAATATGAGTTTTTTTTTATGTTTATTTGTATTTTTTAGAGGATTCTTATGTAACAAACTTGATTCAAAATTTATATCACCATGGGTGAAAATTGAGATTTTAGTTGCTCGCATGCTTATTTTCTATTCCATTCACTAACTCATTTTACAAGGACTTTAATATTAGAGAGTATCAAATTAGGGAATAACGGTAGTTGGTATTTTCCTTTGAAAAGTTTACTATAGGTTGTTTAGCTAGATTTGGCGTTTTCTCGATTGACTTGCACGCACCTTCAGGGTCCATTTACTTAAACATGGTTTGGAGAAAATGAAACTTTATATATTTTGGTTTGATATGCATACGGGTCACACACCACATATTATTTGGATGTGCATACATGTTTGATCTCACGGCTTCATGTAATAAGGACTGTGCTGTTTTTTCTTTCATCTTCGTTAGACTAATTAAGCTTGTAAAAATACTATGTGTGAACCAGCTCCAACCAAGACACGACAATGGTACGGTTTTGGTGTCAAACTATCCATCACACCAAATTTTACAACATAATTGTTGTACATAACAGCAGCTCCAAAGCTTTTAGTTGGGTTGATCCCAGTTCCAGTAATGGGTTCCACCTTGATGTAAGAAAAGGGGACCCACCTTCTAAAGAAGTCTAGACATCAACATCGTATGACTCCCGGAACAGTCAAATTCACTGCTTATCATGTTCTTTGTCTCGAGGGAAGAAAGGGCCTTAATGTTCTAGAACTCGCTAAAAAGATTCAGGTTCGTAAAAAAAATTAGGTTCTATTTATTTTTTTTCCATAAATTTTGTTTTGAGTTGTCATTTGTTACTAGATTCTACTACGACTTTTCATATGTTATAAAGACTATATTTTGACTTCTCTTTTTTGTTGTAACTATATTGTGAATTTTTCTAAACACAGTATTTTTTCACTTCTATTTGTTTAACTTTTGAGGAAAATGGGGATTCGTGATCTTACAAGCAAGACACCAGATGCCTCAATCTTTGTTGCATTATCAAGAGACCCAATGTTATTCAAAATAATAGCGCCTTCTACTTCTTTTGTTTGGCCCGCTTATAGGAAGGACCCGACTACTGCTCATGAAGTAAACTACAATTTGATTGCAGAGATTGAACCATGAGAAGATATAGTCCACCATACTACAGTCCTCCATGGTAAGAAATGATTATAAAAAGGGGTAATGTATTGGGCTGGTTAAGCTTTTACAAACCTTAGTAGCATCTTTTCTTTCTATTAGATATAGTTTCAAAAACTATGTTGAGTAGTAGTTAGTCTAATCAAATGTGATTACTTTTGACAAAAAATTGCCCGTGGTCATGGCTTTTTGACCTTTTTATGGTTAATACCTGATTTGGGAAACAAAGAGTTGCTTTAAAATAATTAAGTTAGTGGTAGTTTTGTGAATGGATACTACATAATGATTGTATGTGTTTCACTATCATAATTTATTTAATTGGTATACAAACAATGGATTGATCTTAATGGCAGTCTTGAATACAACTTGATATGAAAATTGTAAAGTTTGTATATATGTTTTATTTTCTAATGCTAAAATTGTAGTTTGCAGCATTCACTGTAGTCTACATAGTACATTGATCTTAATATTTACTTTGCAGAGAATTTTACTAATTTGAACCATTTGACCCTTTTCGTTTGTAGGTAATTCTATGTGTTCAACTGGTTCAAGTAAATCAACCTGTTTGACTGGTAATTTTCTGTTGAATTTACAGCTGCAATAGTGGTATTACATTTTTACAAGGGATCCTTTCATCACTTGATCAATGTAGCCCTGACCTGAAAAATACTAATTTTTATAAAAAGTAGCATACTAATCCCTAATTTCTTTTTATATTTTGTTAGTGGTTGACATATGCTATTGAAATTCAGAATCATTAGAATTAGAATGGGGTTGTTTATTTTGTATTTTATATAATTAGCTTATTTTCATGAATTTTTTTGTGATAAAAAGATGTTTCATGCAAACTTAAAAGCAATCTGGGGTGTTTTAGGGCTGGTGATTGATTCTGTAGCTATTTCTCTCAAATCTTATAAAATAAACAATGGATAATGATTTTTGCCAAATGCTTTTACTACTATTGTTGAGGGTGATGAATTGGTTAGAGACCATTCTGATGAATTGTTGTCTACAAACATTACTAAGCTGAAGCTGAATTGGTTTGTTATATTCGTGTTCTTTTGCTTGCTCTTGTGATACTTTACAAATAACAATCTTATGATTTATATTCTGATTGTGTGTAGGATGCTAATTCAAAAGCTAGCAGTGATGATGCTGATGAAGACTTGAATATAGGTAGCCATAATCATTGGAATGAGTCACACAAGAAAATTTAGTATGACTTGACTTGCTTGATTTTCCAGCTTACATACTAAGTCAATGTTACATAACAAGTGCACTGTGTTTACTAAAAAATGTCAATTGTAATCCCATAGCTTTGACTTCTTTTTTTCCGGGAGAGTTGATAGTAATGTTGGTCTGTTGACCATTTTGAAACTGGTTTAACTTTTGAGGTCAAATACATGAAATTTTGACTTTGAAACTTGTATGAATTAGCTATAATACGTGCAGGTTGTTTGGTAAGGTTCCATACCCTTGTGACAGTTTTCATGCATTAGTTGTTATCATATCATAGTAGGCATAGTATGCAGGTTGTTTGGACTCTAAATATATGTTCATGCATTAGCTGCTATAGAAATATTGCTATATGACTTCATTTTACCAAAGAGATACTGGTTACACTTTTTGAGGGATCAGGAAAATATTGTTGAGAACTTTTTGAGAGTTCAGGAACATAGGAACATAATTGTTCATGTTATGCTGCATAATATATGTTTAGATTTATATGGTGGTGTTGTCTATACTTGACTATTAAAGTTGTCAACAATTTGTGTGCTTGATAACCTTCATGAAGAAGTACACAAAGTCTTATAGCATTCACATCCCATTTGGTATATCTCTCTTTATCTTTATATTTTAAAGAAAACTTAAAAATTCACTAAAAACACATCTCCATCCCATTCTTTAAAACACACCTTATCTTTATAATTTAACAACTAGATTTAACTTTTGTAAAGTGAATTGGTATATTTACCAACTCAATTTTCGCTCCTTATAATTGTTTTGTGAGTGGAGGAGAGTGAAATAATTGTAAATGTTGATTAAAAAAGTATTATATAATTTTATAGAGATAAATATAAAGATTGGGATGTGGGAGGTTTATAAGAAATGAACAAAATTTAAGGATAGATATGTATTTTAGTTAAAATATAAGGATAAGAATAAAGAACGGGTTGTGAATGCTCTTATGCTTCTAATAAACAAAGTTTGTTTTTTTTTTATCTTATTTGAATTTATATAAGTATTACTAAAACAAATGGGCATGGCGCACACAACGTGGTTTCAAATCAAGAATATCTGTAAGTGTTGTGCTACTATTTATTTGAACAATAACTCTTCAAAGTGAAAAAAACTATTTATTTAAACATCAAAGATTCAAACTGTAAATTGTTACATGCAAACAAGGGTGGGGCTACCCTTTGAGGGTCGTGGTCTACCGACCTCAATGAATTTTGAAACCGTAGTGGAGCGTATATAAGCGAAACATTCATTGATCCCAATGGTTATAAGGTTTTGACCCCAGAACGTTTCAAAATTTCCATCTAGCTCAATGGCATATCTATCATTTCTAAAGCTCACGACGTGCTTGTTTTGACCTGATGTCAGGCGTTCGAAACACGGCTACTACAATTAAAGTCTATTTTGAATTTGTGTTGTCGCCGCCGTATGCGCATGTACCGCATTATAAATTGCATCAAGCATTATTATACTAACAGAAACGAATACCGCGATGTAAATTGTCATGCCGCCGTAACGCCCGAACGAATAACGAATAACACGCTATACACTGTCGCCGCCGCAACGCGCGGGCACACGGCTAGTATATATATATATATAAAATAAAAAAAGATTAAAAAAAATAT
>JBCNJP010007940.1:0-13426 GCA_039602395.1 Deinandra increscens subsp. villosa
TTCATTAGTTTTAGATTTAATTTTACAACGTAATCCCTAGACATCTGGCTTTTTTTTATATTTAAATAGATATTTAATTTTACATTGTTACTTAATCATTTGGTATTTCTGTTTTTAATTTATGTACCTTTTTAACATTACCAACACTTTATGTACCTTCGTTTCCAACGATAATATCCGGATAGTAAAATCTAGTTAAATACTTAAATTACATTTAATTGCATCAAACAAAATACTTTAAAGTATTTTTTTTATAGATTAGTATCAGTTGTTTTGTCTTTGCAGATAAGATTCTCAAGATTGACTTTTTCAAACAAATACAGCAGCAATAGCCCGCAACTTGCCTAGGATTGGTGAGCACTTGGTTTCTGAGAAACAACCACACCAACTTATAAATATAACCATCCTTTAACACCCTTCATAACCAACAAGTCACATTAACTATCTTTCATTTCATTATATCCAAAGATATATTTTTTCAAGGTTTAGTCATCTCTAAAAATGGCCACCAGAATGAACATGTTGCCGGAAGACTGTATTTCATCTATTTTATCTCTCACGTCTCCTCCAGATGCATGCCGAATAACACTTGTATCGTCATCATTGTGCTCCGCTGCTGAATCCGATATCGTTTGGGGCGGATTCTTGCCGTCTGATCTCCCTCGTATTCTCTCAAGATCACACACTCATCTCAACTTTTCATCAAAGAAAGAACTGTTTTTCCAGCTATGTGCTTCTATTCTCATTGATGGTGGAATCAGGGTAAGTTCATTATCATTATTTGTCTCCATATTCTAAAGAATCGATCAGATCGGGTCGGTTTTGATGGTGTGCAGGGTGAAATGGTGAATGCCGTATACAAAAAAAAAAAAAAAAAAAGAGTGGAATTAACCTCGTGATAAACTATTTTAAATAATTAATCTGCACTTTAACTTGTCGGATTGAAGTAATGATTTCGTGGACTTGTTTAATCCATGCAGAGTTTTTCATTAGACAAATTAAGTGGGAGAAAATGTTGTGTTCTATCCGCCAGAGCACTTTCCATTTCGTTAAGCAACGAACCAAATCATTGGACTTGGACTACAAATTCTACATCAAGGTTAGCAAAAAAAATTTAGACTTTTTTTCCAATTATTATTTACACGTAGTGTTACATAATAATATATATAATGGGATTGAAGTTCATCTAATTTTCATACATTGTGTAGATTTTCTGAGGTTATTGAGCTAAAAACAATATCCAACATGGAAATTGATGGAAGAATAGAGACAGAAGATTTATCTTCTAACACGACATACGGGGCTTATCTCATCATCAAAGTTTCTGATCATTCATTCGGATTGGATTCTATTCCATGCGAAACGTCTATCTCAAATACCACAAGCTTGGTTACCAGCACAACATATCTATGCCCTCTAGACGAGCGGAAACAACAACTAGAATCGTTGTTTTTCATGAACCGGAGACAAATGATGGAGAAACGGGTGGTGGATGGGGAATGCCGACGACCGACTAAGAGAGGAGATGGATGGATGGAAATCAAACTTGGAGAGTTTTTGGTTGGAGAAAAGAGTGAGGAGGTGAAATTGAAATTAATGGAAGTGAAGGGCCAACAACTAAAAGGAGGACTTATCATTGAAGGGATTGAAGTTAGACCTTTATGAGAACAAGTTTAAGTTTAACCAAATCACATTCAAATTCTTTTATAAAGTAGACCAGGGAACTCTTGACAATTTATAGATATCATGCTATATAAATTTATAATTCTTTATTCTTTTTATCAAATTGAAACCAGAATATTGTCTATGAAAGCTTGATACTTAAATGACTTTTACACTAATGTCTATTTAGTTCTTCTTGATTCCCTTCTAACAAAACAAAAGAGAAATATATTAACTTTCAAGAAAGACGTACCATATAAATTCAAAGGTTAGTCTCTTTTTATGTGAAATTAGTCTATGTTAACACTAAAACTTAACCAAAACTTATAAGATATTGAGTAATATTTTTTCTGTTGAGATATGGGAGTGTATAGTACTTGTAGCTTTTATAATTGACTGAGCAAAGCTGGAGTTCGTGCATTCAGACTGGAATAATGCGAGCTTTGTTTTAAGTATTTTAACTCAGCAAAGCTCGAGTTTGTTCTAACACCCGAGTTTTAGAGCAAACTCTAACAATTATAAGTTTAGTGGTGTGCGTGTGGTGTATATAAAAATATAGCGATTCTATGCGTAAGCTTTTAAATTTATAAAACATGATTAACTACAACTACTATTTCACCACATAACATGGAGAAAGATATCTATCGTGACGCAGTATAGTAGTGGTAAGTTGACCGATGGTCGTTCAAGGACACAAGGAAATGAGAGCTTTGATACTTAATCTTTATTAACAACGAACCAGATTTAAAGATGGAGGTTAGGGGTTGAAATTATATTAAAATAAATAACGATAGATAAAATGGGCTTTATTTTCATGATCAATTAGACGATAATATCACTTGAGAAGAGCAGCTAATGATAAAATCAGTAAACTGTTTATTTACATACTTTCCTTAAGATTGTTACTCGTCAGATGAAGATGACCGCTTTTAAGATGAAGAGCGTAAATGCAATATAGTTGTAGGGCCCGATGGGTCGTCAGCGCCGTTACACTCGAATACGTTGTCATGAAGCAGCAGGGGAACAATCCACGCATTGGAGTATTTTATTATGAAAAAGGTCTTTAAAAGGGACTGAGGTTCGTTTCCTCTATACACCGCTTTCGCGCAAATATGGGCGGTCGTAACTGTCACACCCCCAAAATACCACTAACGGAGTTTATACCGTCGAGGGGTGTGAGCAAACCAGGATCCACAACCATAGTTACAAATACTAAACGAATCAGGGTTAGTTCAAACACAAGTTATAAATAAAGTCTCAAATACAACGCAGCGGAATAAAATATTGTCTCAGCACTAACCACGTGCTTTACATAAACATTGTTTTAAAATTCCCAAGTTTAATTTAAACAGAATTAAATATCTTCTCGTGTCATGCCAACCTCCAGCGGATACTCCTTAGCGATCTGCAAAAGTTTAAACCACGCAAGTGTCAACCTAACGGTTGGTGAGTTCACGGTGGGCATGACATGCATTGGCCCGGTCTCATAATCGTATTCATCAACATGTAGTAAGTATTAGTTTTTATAAACATTACCAAGTGATGTATTACCTAATATGCACTAGTTAAGTAAAGTTAAAGCGGTCAACCGATATCGCGGGTAGCTAATCCGTTGTTCCATGCACTAAGGAAGTTTGTACCAAAGCTGACCAATTTCGTGGGGGCCAAGCCATCCCGTACGGTGCGGACCTACGTCATCGCGGTTTTTGCCTCCCCCGTGTCCTCCCCGGGACCACGGTCAAATAGGCTGATATTGTTCCTCCGTGCACTTCCCGTGCCACGGGGCGGAGTTTGTCAAACTCCAGTAGATCTACCCAACATCCCCTCGCTTTCACAAATTAATGGCACAATTAAGTTGAGGACTTTTAAGTTTCAAGGCATCCTTAGAAATCATGTGATATCATTGGTTTAGACTTTAACCTACACTAGTCATGTTAAAAACGGTTTTTCGGATTCTCATGAATCTCAAAAAGGTTTTCAGTTTCGTTTCAGAAATAGTTGTTTATGTAATTCACAAGTGCTTCCCATAAAGCACTTCAAGTTCATCAAGTGGGTGCCACGCATTCCCGAATTCAAGTTCATCCGAGAGGTGCATAGCTCTCATAAGGTTGTCAGCATTTCTCTTCATTAAGTTATTCAGCGTGACCCCAAACGGGTTCACGATAAATGGTTTAGTGACACTCACCTTGGGTTGCACTGCTACACTTGCTATATAATCCAAGTATTGTTTGCTTATCGAAAACCTATGATCACGTTTAGGTCTTAAGTATTAGTTTCGTGTCTAATCTTTACTTAACGTCACTATGGCCCATAACATAGCACGTTGCAACTATGACGCGACATACCGACACACGACACCAATGGTTGATCATAAACAAGGGTTCATATAAATCAGATATCAAGCATGTTTCATCATAGTATAATCATGTAAGTCATGGCATAACACTTAAGCAAATTTCACAAGTTGGGTTTTTAGGTCAGGTCTTAGTTTCGCTAGCATAGTTTCGCTAGGCAGTTTCGCTAGGTGCACGGGCAGCACTTTCGCTAGGCAATGCCCGGTGACACAGTTTCGCTAGGCTAGTTTCGCCCGAAACTGTTGACGCAGTTTCGCTAGCCTAGTTTCGCAGGGAAACTGGTTTGAACTTTCGTTCAGGTATTTCGCTCGGCAGTTTCGCTCAAGCTGGTCTGGTCGGGTTACCCGGCGACACTATAGTTTCGCTGGGCAGTGTCGCTGGAAGGAGATATAATTTCGCTACTTAGTTTCGCCCAGAAAACCACAGTTTCGCTGGACGCGAAAAACACACGGATTTGCCTAAAAATCGATCTAACAGCTTCTGATCATACATGCAATTCATTATCTAGCATCCATAGGCATTTACCAACATAAATCAAGCAGCTTTAACAAGTTTAACATGCATTTTGTCATCAAATCACCCAAAACAAGTTCAAAACCCTAAAATGGTCAAAATCATCTAAATCTCTATCATGGATGGATTTTTAAACGTAAAGTTGATAACTTTATTACAGATCTAGCATTCCTAAACAACATACTAACAGATCAAGCAGTTTCATGATGATTTGAGCATACTTTAAGAAGAAAACATGTAGAAAAGCATAAAACATAGTTTTTGGGACTCACGGATGATTCAAGAATCGATAGACAAGATGAGATGATTGTCCAGGGGCTGAGATCTTGGTCTCTTGATGGTATTCTTGGCTGACCAGGTTCCAGAGAAGTGTATGTGTGTATTGGTTGTGAAATGAGGCAAATGGGGCTACTAGGGTTTATTAAGTTTATTTATATCAGGGGCTAATTTCGCTGGCAGTTTCGCTGGCTGGCGAAACTAGCTCTGGTCACGATTAAACTGATCAGCTCAGTTGTCTACCGGGCGACACTACAGTTTCGCCCGGTAGTTTCGCTGGAAGCCCAAAAAGGCCAATTTTCACATAATCAAGTATTTACAACTAATCATGCTATCTACAATAGTAAGTCATGTATTTAAATCACATTGCACATAAAGACAATCAATGATGAACACATAACACATATGGACGGGTTCGGTGATCAACCAAAGGTCGTGGACGTATTCGGCCTAGTTAAGCATTAGCTACTAAGGTTAACACTTATAACGTAACTAACGGCTTTGTCTAACGGAAGTTAACCTTGAAATTCTCGGGTGTCACATCATTCCCCTGAAATTGGAATTTTCGTCCCGAAATATTCTTGTGTCGTAGCGTTCGCAGCATCAGCTGTCGTCGTTGCTATCGTCGCTGGGGAAAGAAAGCAAAAAGTTTTAGGGTTGTCACATCCTCCTCCCGTTACGGAATTTTGGTCCCCAAAATTAAATTATACCTTGAGTTTCTGTGGACGTTTGCTCAAACAAGTGAGGATACTTTTTCTTCATCTGATCCTCACGTTCCCAAGTATATTCAGGTCCACGCCTTGAGTTCCATCGCACCTTGACGATCGGAATCTTGCTACGTTTGAGGTCCTTCTCCTCGCGTCCCATGATTTCTACCGGCTGCTCGATAAATCTCAAATGTTCGTCAATTTCCAATTCCTCCAGAGGAATTACTTCGATGTCTTCAGCCAGACATTTCTTTAGATTGGAAACGTGAAACACGTTGTGAACTCCATCGAGTTCAGCAGGGAGTTGCAATCGATAGGCCACCGGGCCTACTTCCCCAACAATTTCAAACGGACCGATGTAGCGGGGATTTAACTTTCCACGCTTCCCGAAGCGTATCACTCCTTTCCAGGGAGATACCTTCAATAACACTTTGTCACCCACCTCAAACTTTAGAGGTTTTCGGCGTTTGTCGGCATAACTCTTTTGTCGATCACGCGCTGCAGCTAGCCGTTGCCTGATTTGAATAATTCGCTCGGTCATATCATGGATAACTTCCGGTCCAGTGACCCCTTTCTCACCCGTTTCGGCCCAACACACGGGCGATCTACATTTTCTGCCATAAAGTGCTTCAAAAGGTGCAGCACCGATACTTGAATGATAACTGTTGTTGTAGGAGAACTCCACCAACGGAAGGTGAGTCTCCCAACCTTTCCCAAAGTCAAGTACGCAAGCTCGGAGCATATCTTCTAAAGTCTGAATCGTTCATTCCGTCTGACCGTCAGTCTGCGGGTGGTAAGCTGTACTCATGTCTAGTCGGGTCCCCAATGCTTCCTGCATTGATTGCCATAACCGGGACGTAAATCGAGGATCTCGATCGGAAATGATAGTCTTAGGCACACCGTGAAGCTTCACAATTTTGTCGATGTACCGCTTTGTCAATTTATCCATATTATCACTTTCCTTCATCGGAATGAAGTGTGCCGATTTGGTTAATCGATCAATGTAACCCAAATCGCATCCGGTTGATTTGATCGATGAGGTAGCCCTGTTACAAAATCCATGGAGATGTCCTCCCATTTCCATTCTGGGATCTTTGGTTGTTGCAATAATCCCGCAGGCTTTTGATACTCAACCTTAACCCTTGAGCATGTAAGGCACTTAGCCACATATCGCGCAATGTCGGCTTTCATGTTCGGCCACAAATACAAACTCTTCAAATCCTGGTACATTTTATCTGATCCGGGGTGTACCGAGTATCTTGACTTGTGAGCCTCGTCCATCACGAGCTCGCGGAGGTTTCCAAACAAAGGAATCCAGATTCTGTCATTATAGTACGTGAGTCCATCGGATTTATCTTCAGAATGGCCATCTACACCACGCAGTGCTTCAGCTGCGAAGTTTTCTGTTTTCAAAGCTTCTCGTTGGCAGTCACGGATCCGATCCGGTAATCCCATGTGAATCGTAAGTTGCAGCGCTCGTACCCTTCGAGGCTTCTCATACTCTTTCCGACTTAAAGCATCAGCCACAACGTTGGCTTTTCCAGGATGATACTTAATTGCCAAATCATAATCATTCAGTAACTCGACCCACCGTCGTTGTCGCATGTTGAGATCCTTTTGATCGAAGATGTGCTGTAAACTTTTATGATCGGTGAATATTGTGCACTTTGTTCCATATAGGTAATGTCTCCAAATCTTAAGTGCATGGACAACGGCTCCTAATTCCAAATCATGAGTCGTGTAGTTCTTTTCAGTATCCTTCAGTTGCCTGGACCCATAGGCAATCACTTTGTCTTGTTGCATCAACACACAACCAAGTCCTTGGATAGATGCATCGCAATAAACCACAAAGTTATCAATTCCATCAGGTAACGCGAGAATTGGAGCCGAACGTAACATATCTTTAAGCGTTTGGAACGCGCGCTCTTCTTTTTCACCCCATCTATATTGCACTCCTTTGTGCGTTAAAGCTGTCAAGAGTTGAGCTATTAGTGAGAAACCCTTAATAAACCTTCGGTAATATCCGGCAAGTCCCAAAAATTGTCGGGTTTCAGTCGGCGCTCTTGGGGTAGACCAATTCTTGATTGCTTCCACTTTAGAAGGGTCGACATGAATCCCATTCTTGTCGATAATGTGTCCAAGAAACTGGACTTCGCGAATCCAAAAATCGCACTTTTGAAAACTTGGCGTAGAGCTGTTCCTTGCGAAGCAATTCCAAAATAAGACGCAGATGCTCCTCGTGTTCTTCCTTTGACTTGGAGTAGATCAAAATATCGTCGATGAAGACTATTACAAACTTATCGAGGTACGGCTTGCACACTCGATTCATCAGATCCACAAATACGGCAGGTGCATTGGTTAGCCCAAACGGCATAACCAGGAACTCGTAGTGTCCATACCGAGTTCTAAAAGCAGTCTTAGGAACATCCTCCTCACGTACACGAAGTTGGTGATAACCAGACCGTAGATCGATTTTTGAGTAGTAGCTTGAACCTTGCAGTTGATCGAAGAGATCGTCAATTCGAGGATGTGGATACCGATTCTCGATCGTAACTTTGTTAAGTTCTCGGCAGTCCATACCCATTCGGAACGTTCCATTCTTCTTCTTAACAAACAGTACCGGAGCTCCCCACGGAGACGAACTTGGACGAATAAACCCCTTGTCGAGCAGCTCTTGTAGTTGTGCGGAGAGTTCGTTGAATTCGCTTACAGCCAAACGATACGTCGAATTGGTGACGTTTGCAAGAATCGTGAAGTGACCCTTGCGAAGGCACTTTTGAGCTTTGAGAAACGAAATAATCCCGGTTACTGTTCCACCTTTCTCACCTTGAACTGTTAGCACTTTACTTCCTTCGAGTGGGATACGAACCACTTTTTCTTTACATAAGATTTCAGCTCGATTCTCAGATAACCAGTCCATTCCTACTATAACGTCAAAACTACCAATCGGAAAAGGCATAAGGTCGATTCCTAATGTATGGCCAACTAGTTCTAACTTACAGTCCTTAATTATCTGAGTTGTATCATGGAGTTTACCATTTGCTAGTTCTGCCACATATTTAGCGTTTAAGGCAATCGGTTTAGCATTAATCAATTTAGCAAACTTAGTGGAAATAAAGCTTCTTTCAGCACCAGAATCAAATAAAACAGTAGAAAGGAAACCATTCAAAATAAATTTACCATTAATCGCGTTGGCGTCGTTGCGGGCTTCAGCTTGACCCATGACAAAAGCTCTTCCTCCATCATTTCCACCATTCCCGTAGTTACCATTTCCTCTGGGAGTTTCATTATTGTTGTTACGGTTCTGACCTTTGTTATTTCCGTTTCCCCGATTGTTACCATTGTTGTTGTTGTTCTTCCTCATCCGATTTCGTTGTTCAGGAATGACTGCCCAACAGTCGTTCGCCACGTGGCTTTTCTTACCACACCTTCCACAAGTTAAACTTTTTCTACAGACTCCCGAGTGATGCTTGCCGCAAGTGTTACACGTGGGCAGGTTCTGACCATTACCGCCCTGATGGTTGTGGCTGTTGTTTCGCCTTGGAATGTTTTGTGGCTCAGGTAAATTCGCCCAACAGTCTTTTGCTTCATGGCATTTCTTGCCACAGCTCTCGCAGTTCAAACTCATTCTGCAGATACCGGTGTGATGCTTCCCACACTTGTTGCACCTGGGCAGTTTGTCCTTGTAGTTTCCATTACCACCTTGGCGGTTGTCACCTCCGCTGTTCCCAGACCTTTTGTTTCCAACACTCCGATTGTTCATTGAGTTTCCAGGAGTTTCTTCATCAGCCTTCCTCTTGTTACTTAAGGCAATCTTCTCAGAGGCTCTTGCAGGAAGTGTACCTCCCTTATTCACCTGTTCAGTAAGCTGTTGAGCCAAATGGATGGCTTGCTGTGCGGCGATTGTAGCATGAACGGCTGCCACTGCGGCTTGTACGTGTGCGTTTATCACTGCTTGTAGTTCTGCAGGTGTCAGAGTAATGTCGTTCCTTCCATCTCCTCCAGACATTTTCTGGACAGTTAAAGTAGCTAATGTTCAGTCACGATTATACTCTATACATATCCCATAATATGTATATTATCCATTTCCCGTTATCCCACTATTAGTCCTGAAAAATTTTGTGCATGATCGAGGCGTCGTCGGAGTATGTCGTGAGTGCTATCGTCGAAGGTCGGCTTCCCATAAAGTCACCGTCGACGTAGTCGTCGTAGTAGAAATCAGGACGTAGCGTGTAGCATCGTTTCGTTGTCGCTTTCCCCAGAGTAGTGTGCGTATTCGCAGTCGCATTTCGTATCCGTGTGTGAAAATTTCCTAAGGTCTTCCGTTAGACTACTTAGACACGGTCTATACATATATATCTATATATATATATATATACATACGTATTAAGCCTTTACTTACACAGCAGAGCGAGTATCCCAGGTTGGCACGTAAAAATTTTGTCTTTGGGAATTTGTTTATTCGTTTTGTAACCAAGGTTTTCAAGTTGCAGTTTCCAAATCGTTTTCAAAAATGATTCCAGTTCTCTGCAACTTATGGCTCTGATACCAATCTGTCACACCCCCAAAATACCACTAACGGAGTTTATACCGTCGAGGGGTGTGAGCAAACCAGGATCCACAACCATAGTTACAAATACTAAACGAATCAGGGTTAGTTCAAACACAAGTTATAAATAAAGTCTCAAATACAACGCAGCGGAATAAAATATTGTCTCAGCACTAACCACGTGCTTTACATAAACATTGTTTTAAAATTCCCAAGTTTAATTTAAACAGAATTAAATATCTTCTCGTGTCATGCCAACCTCCAGCGGATACTCCTTAGCGATCTGCAAAAGTTTAAACCACGCAAGTGTCAACCTAACGGTTGGTGAGTTCACGGTGGGCATGACATGCATTGGCCCGGTCTCATAATCGTATTCATCAACATGTAGTAAGTATTAGTTTTTATAAACATTACCAAGTGATGTATTACCTAATATGCACTAGTTAAGTAAAGTTAAAGCGGTCAACCGATATCGCGGGTAGCTAATCCGTTGTTCCATGCACTAAGGAAGTTTGTACCAAAGCTGACCAATTTCGTGGGGGCCAAGCCATCCCGTACGGTGCGGACCTACGTCATCGCGGTTTTTGCCTCCCCCGTGTCCTCCCCGGGACCACGGTCAAATAGGCTGATATTGTTCCTCCGTGCACTTCCCGTGCCACGGGGCGGAGTTTGTCAAACTCCAGTAGATCTACCCAACATCCCCTCGCTTTCACAAATTAATGGCACAATTAAGTTGAGGACTTTTAAGTTTCAAGGCATCCTTAGAAATCATGTGATATCATTGGTTTAGACTTTAACCTACACTAGTCATGTTAAAAACGGTTTTTCGGATTCTCATGAATCTCAAAAAGGTTTTCAGTTTCGTTTCAGAAATAGTTGTTTATGTAATTCACAAGTGCTTCCCATAAAGCACTTCAAGTTCATCAAGTGGGTGCCACGCATTCCCGAATTCAAGTTCATCCGAGAGGTGCATAGCTCTCATAAGGTTGTCAGCATTTCTCTTCATTAAGTTATTCAGCGTGACCCCAAACGGGTTCACGATAAATGGTTTAGTGACACTCACCTTGGGTTGCACTGCTACACTTGCTATATAATCCAAGTATTGTTTGCTTATCGAAAACCTATGATCACGTTTAGGTCTTAAGTATTAGTTTCGTGTCTAATCTTTACTTAACGTCACTATGGCCCATAACATAGCACGTTGCAACTATGACGCGACATACCGACACACGACACCAATGGTTGATCATAAACAAGGGTTCATATAAATCAGATATCAAGCATGTTTCATCATAGTATAATCATGTAAGTCATGGCATAACACTTAAGCAAATTTCACAAGTTGGGTTTTTAGGTCAGGTCTTAGTTTCGCTAGCATAGTTTCGCTAGGCAGTTTCGCTAGGTGCACGGGCAGCACTTTCGCTAGGCAATGCCCGGTGACACAGTTTCGCTAGGCTAGTTTCGCCCGAAACTGTTGACGCAGTTTCGCTAGCCTAGTTTCGCAGGGAAACTGGTTTGAACTTTCGTTCAGGTATTTCGCTCGGCAGTTTCGCTCAAGCTGGTCTGGTCGGGTTACCCGGCGACACTATAGTTTCGCTGGGCAGTGTCGCTGGAAGGAGATATAATTTCGCTACTTAGTTTCGCCCAGAAAACCACAGTTTCGCTGGACGCGAAAAACACACGGATTTGCCTAAAAATCGATCTAACAGCTTCTGATCATACATGCAATTCATTATCTAGCATCCATAGGCATTTACCAACATAAATCAAGCAGCTTTAACAAGTTTAACATGCATTTTGTCATCAAATCACCCAAAACAAGTTCAAAACCCTAAAATGGTCAAAATCATCTAAATCTCTATCATGGATGGATTTTTAAACGTAAAGTTGATAACTTTATTACAGATCTAGCATTCCTAAACAACATACTAACAGATCAAGCAGTTTCATGATGATTTGAGCATACTTTAAGAAGAAAACATGTAGAAAAGCATAAAACATAGTTTTTGGGACTCACGGATGATTCAAGAATCGATAGACAAGATGAGATGATTGTCCAGGGGCTGAGATCTTGGTCTCTTGATGGTATTCTTGGCTGACCAGGTTCCAGAGAAGTGTATGTGTGTATTGGTTGTGAAATGAGGCAAATGGGGCTACTAGGGTTTATTAAGTTTATTTATATCAGGGGCTAATTTCGCTGGCAGTTTCGCTGGCTGGCGAAACTAGCTCTGGTCACGATTAAACTGATCAGCTCAGTTGTCTACCGGGCGACACTACAGTTTCGCCCGGTAGTTTCGCTGGAAGCCCAAAAAGGCCAATTTTCACATAATCAAGTATTTACAACTAATCATGCTATCTACAATAGTAAGTCATGTATTTAAATCACATTGCACATAAAGACAATCAATGATGAACACATAACACATATGGACGGGTTCGGTGATCAACCAAAGGTCGTGGACGTATTCGGCCTAGTTAAGCATTAGCTACTAAGGTTAACACTTATAACGTAACTAACGGCTTTGTCTAACGGAAGTTAACCTTGAAATTCTCGGGTGTCACAGTAACCATACACTTTCAACTTGTTCAAAAAGGTTAACAATACACTTTCAATTTAAAAAAGTTTTCACAAAGTCATTCGTACTTACCTTAAGGTAGATACGTAAACTCATTTTACGAATATATCAAAAGCGTGTTTTCCTCAAGTGAGTGTAAGAGTTTAACCAAACATAAGTGTGGTTTTAATGATTTGCTTAATAGAAGATGAGTAGCTCATAAACAAACTTTAAAGCACTTCTAATTAAGCTAAAGTTCTACAAACATAAAAGATTAAAAACTAAAAAAGCCAAGTGGCTCGAAAGAAAGATAGAAATCTACATTATGAAAAGAGAAGAAAGAATTGAGCTGAGCAAGTTGAAATGAGGAAGAGCCCGACTTTTATAGGCAAAATTCTAATCAGGCACATGCCGTGTCTAGCAGGGCAAGGGTCATGCATGGCAGGTGATCTTCCGGAGATAAGCTCGATCAGAGGCACGGGTCATGGGCTGCAGGGGCACAAGCCATGCGTGGCAGATAACAGGAACACGGCCCGTGGAGATTCAGTGACGCGGGTCGTGTGTGGCAGTTAATAAAAGTCAGCTTTCCAAATCTCGGTTTAGAAAGGGCACGGGGTGTGTCTGGCTAGACACGGGCTGTGCCTGAGGCCTTTAATCACAAAGCTTGTGTTTTTCTTCGTATTTTCCATTTTGTTTTGCTTCTTTTGTGATTTTGACCTACATTATCCAAGAAAACTCAAAATGAAACATTATTGAATTGTTTTGTTAGTTGTTAGCTTGAAATAATCTGAAATGTGATGAACATGTGAT
>JBCNJP010007942.1:0-24082 GCA_039602395.1 Deinandra increscens subsp. villosa
TGGGAATAATCGGGGTAATGGGAACAACGGTCAGAACCAGAACAACAACAACAATGGGGGAGCCCGTGGCTGCTTTGAGTGTGGTGCTCAAGGCCACATTAAAAGAGACTGCCCTCAGTTAAGAAGGCAAGGTAATGGCAATCAGGGGAATAACGGTGGGAATGGTAACGGTGGAGGTAATGGTAATGGGAATGGCAATGGTAATGGTGGAAACGGGAATGGTGGAAATGGTAGAGGTCGAGCTTTCGTCATGGGCCAGGGTGAAGCTCGCAATGATGCCAACGTGATTAATGGTAAATTTATTTTGAACGGTTTCTTTGCTACTGTTTTATTTGATTCTGGTGCTGAGAAAAGTTTTATTTCCACTAAATTTGCTAAATTGATTAACGCTAAACCGATCGACTTAGATGCTAAATATGTGGTAGAGCTAGCTAATGGTAAACTTCATGATACGACCCGGATAGTTAAGGACTGTAAGTTAGAACTAGCTGGCCATACCCTAGGAATTGATCTTATGCCTTTCCCAATTGGTAGTTTCGACGTCATAGTAGGAATGGATTGGCTATCCGAAAATCGGGCTGAAATTTTATGTAAGGAAAAAGTGGTTCGTATTCCACTCGAAGACGGCAAAGTGTTAACGGTTCAAGGTGAGAAAGGTGGAACAGTCACCGGCATTATTTCATTCCTTAAAGCTCAGAAATGCCTCCGTAAGGGTCACTTCGCGATTCTTGCAAACGTCACTGACACGACACATCCCGAGCGCAAAATTGATGATTACCCGATAGTTCGCGATTTTCAAGACGTATTTCCTGAAGATCTGCCTGGTCTGCCTCCATTTAGACAAGTTGAGTTTGGGATTGATTTGGCTCCAGGTGCCGCTCCAATTGCACGCGCTCCGTATCGTTTGGCTGTAAGCGAACTCAACGAACTCTCCGCGCAACTACAAGAGCTACTCGACAAGGGGTTTATTCGTCCAAGTTCGTCTCCATGGGGAGCTCCGGTACTGTTTGTTAAGAAGAAGGATGGAACGTTCCGCATGTGCATTGACTACCGAGAGCTTAACAAAGTTACGATCAAGAATCGGTATCCGCTTCCTCGCATCGACGATCTCTTCGACCAACTACAGGGTTCAAGCTACTTTTCAAAGATTGATCTACGGTCAGGATATCACCAACTTCGCGTTCGTGATGAGGATGTACCCAAGACTGCTTTCAGAACTCGGTATGGTCACTACGAGTTCCTGGTTATGCCGTTTGGGCTAACCAATGCACCGGCTGTGTTTATGGATCTGATGAATCGAGTGTGCAAGCCGTACCTCGACAAGTTTGTAATAGTCTTCATCGACGATATTTTGATCTACTCTAAGTCAAAGGAGGAACACGAGGAGCATCTGCGACTTATACTGGAATTGCTCCGCAAGGAACAGCTTTATGCTAAGTTTTCGAAGTGCGACTTTTGGATCCGCGAAGTCCAGTTCCTTGGACACATTGTAAATGAGGAAGGAATCCATGTCGATCCAGCCAAAGTGGAAGCAATTAAGAACTGGTCTACCCCAAGAGCGCCAACAGAGATCCGACAATTTTTAGGGCTTGCCGGATATTATCGAAGGTTTATTAAGGGTTTCTCTCAACTGGCTCAACCCTTAACGGCCTTAACGCACAAGGGAGTGCAATACAGATGGGGTGAGAAGGAAGAGCGCGCGTTCCAAACGCTCAAAGATATGTTATGTTCGGCTCCAATCCTTGCGTTACCCGATGGAGTTGACGATTTTGTGGTTTATTGCGATGCATCAATCCAAGGACTCGGTTGCGTGTTGATGCAACGAGATAAAGTGATTGCCTATGGGTCCAGGCAACTAAAGGATACTGAAAAGAACTATACAACGCATGATTTGGAAATGGGAGCCGTTGTTCATGCACTTAAGATTTGGAGACACTACTTATATGGAACAAAGTGCACAATATTCACCGATCATAAAAGTTTGCAACACATCTTTGATCAGAAAGATCTCAACATGCGGCAAAGAAGGTGGGTTGAATTACTGAATGATTATGATTTGGCAATCAAGTATCATCCTGGAAAAGCCAACGTTGTGGCCGATGCCCTGAGCAGAAAAGAATATGAAAAGCCTCGTCGGGTACGAGCGCTTCAACTCACAATACATTCAGGATTACCGGATCGGATCCGTGACTGCCAACAAGAAGCTTTGAAAGCAGAAAACTTCGCAGCTGAAGCACTGCGTGGTGTAGATGGCCATTCTGAAGTTAAGTCTGATGGACTCACATATTATAATGACAGAATCTGGGTTCCTTTATTTGGAAATCTCCGTGAGCTCGTAATGGACGAGGCTCACAAGTCAAGATATTCGGTGCACCCCGGATCAGACAAAATGTATCAAGACTTGAAAAATCTTTATTGGTGGCCGAATATGAAAGCCGACATTGCTCGATATGTGGCTAAATGCCTAACTTGCTCAAGAGTCAAGATTGAATATCAGAAGCCTTCTGGTTTACTCCAACAACCAAAGATCCCGGAATGGAAATGGGAGGACATCTCCATGGATTTTGTAACGGGACTACCTCATCGATCAAATCAACCGGATGCGATTTGGGTTGTCATCGATCGACTAACCAAATCGGCACATTTCATTCCGATGAAGGAAAGCGATAATATGGATAAACTGACAAAGCTGTACATCGACAAAATTGTGAAGCTTCACGGTGTGCCTAAGACTATCATTTCTGATCGAGATCCTCGATTCACCTCCCGATTATGGCAATCAATGCAGGAAGCATTGGGAACCCGATTAGACATGAGTACAGCCTACCACCCACAAACAGATGGTCAGTCGGAGCGAACCATTCAAACCTTGGAAGATATGCTCCGAGCTTGTGTTCTGGACTTTGGAAAAGATTGGGAGACTCACCTTCCACTGGTGGAGTTCTCTTACAACAATAGCTATCATTCAAGCATCCGTGCAGCCCCTTTTGAAGCACTTTATGGCCGGAAATGTAGATCGCCCGTGTGTTGGGCCGAAACGGGTGAGAAGGGACTCACTGGACCGGAAGTTATCCACGATATGACCGAACGGATTATTCAAATCAGACAACGGCTGGCTGCAGCGCGTGATCGACAAAAGAGCTATGCCGACAAACGCCGAAAACCTCTGAAGTTCGAGGTGGGTGACAAAGTATTGTTGAAGGTATCCCCCTGGAAGGGAGTGGTACGCTTCGGGAAGCGCGGAAAGTTAAATCCTCGCTACATCGGTCCGTTTGAAATAATTGGGGAAGTAGGCCCGGTGGCCTATCGATTGCAACTTCCCGCTGAACTCGATGGAGTTCATAACGTGTTTCACGTTTCCAATCTAAAGAAATGTCTAGCTGAAGACATCGAAATAATCCCTCTGGAGGAATTGGAAATCGATGAACATCTGAGATTCATCGAGCAACCGGTAGAAATCATGGGACGCGAGGAGAAAGCCCTCAAACGTAGCAAGATTCCGATCGTCAAAGTGCGATGGAACTCAAGGCGTGGACCTGAATATACTTGGGAGCGAGAGGATCAAATGAAGAAAAAGTATCCTCACTTGTTCGAAACTCAAGGTATGATTTAATTTTGGGGACCAAAATTCCTTAACGGGAGGAGGATGTGACAACCCTAAAACTTTTTGCTTTCTTTCCCCAGCGACGATAGCAACGACGACAGCTGATGCTGCGAACGCTACGACACAAGAATAATTTTCGGGACGAAAATTCCAATTTCAGGGGAATGATGTGACACCCGAGAATTTCAAGGTTAACTTCCGTTAGACAAACCCGTTAGTTACGTTATAAGTAGCTAATGCATAACTAGGCCGAATACGTCCACGACCTTTGGTTGATCACCGAACCCGTCCATATGTGTTATGTGTTCATCATTGATTATCTTTATGTGCAATGTGATTTAAAATACATGATTTATTATTGTGTATAGCATGATTAATTGTAAATACTTGATTATGTGAAAATTGCCTAAATTTGGTAGTCAGCGAAACTACCGAGCGAAACTACAGATTCGCCCGGTAGCAGGCTAGACTGATCAATGTACCCGAGATCAGAGCCAGTTTCGCCAGCCAGCGAAACTGCCAGCGAAACTAGCCTCTGATATAAATAAACTTAATGAACCCTAGTAGCCTCATTTGCCTCATTTCACAACTAACACACACACACACTTCTTGCACCTGCTGCTCTGCTCGAGATTTCTGGCCATCTAAGAGCAAGATCATCAGCCTCGAGAATCATCATCTCATCTCACTCATTCGATCCTTGATCAAACCGTGAGTCTCAAAAACCATGTTACATGCATTTTCTATATGTTTTCTTTAAAAAGCATGCTCAAACCTTCATGAAAACTTGTTATGATCTTCTGTAGATAATGACTTAGGAATGCTAGATCTGTGATAAAGTCTCCAACTTTGCGTATGAAATCCAACCATGATAGAGATTTATGCCATTTTAGTCATTTTAGGGTTTTATATGTGTTCTTGGTGATTTGATGACAAAATGCATGTTAAACGTGTTAAAGTTGCTTGATTTATGTTAGTAAATGCCCATGGATGCTAAATAATGAATTGCATGTATGATCAGAAGCTGTTAGGTTGATTTTTAGGCAAATCCGTATGTTTTTCGCGACCAGCGAAACTGTTGTTCTTTGGGCGAAACTAAGTAGCGAAATTATATATCCTTCCAGCGACACTGACCAGCGAAACTATAGTGTCGCCGGGTAACCTGACCAGACCAGCTCGAGCGAATCTGCTGAGCGAAACACCTGAACGAAAGTTCAAACCAGTTTCCCTGCGAAACTAGGCTAGCGAAACTGCGTCAGCAGTTTCGGGCGAAACTAGCCTAGCGAAACTGTGTCACCGGGCACTGCCTAGCGAAAGTGCTGCCCGTGCACCTAGCGAAACTGTCTAGCGAAACTATGCTAGCGAAACTAAGACCTGACCTAATAACCAAACTTGTGAAATTTGCTTAAGTGTTATGCCATGACTTACCTGATAATACCATGATGAAACATGCTTGATATCTGATTTATATGAACCCTTGTTTATGATCAACCATTGGTGTCGTGTGTCGGTATGTCGAGTCATAGTTGCAACGTGCTATGTTATGGGCCATAGTGACGTTAAGTAAAGATTAGACACGAAACTAATACTTAAGACCTAAACGTGTTCTAGGTCTTCGTTAAACAACAATATTTGGATTACTTGAAGTGTAGCAGTGCAACCAAAGGTGAGTGTCACTAACCCGCATACCGTGAGTCCGTTGGGCCACACCGAATAACTTAACGAAAAACAATGCTGATTAAACTCGAGAGTGCTAGGCACCTCACTGATAAACTTGAGAACTACGGGATGCTTGGCACCCACTTGATAAACTGAAGTGTTTTATGGGAAGCACTTGTGAATTCTGAATAAACGATTTCTGAAACGAAAACTGTTTTAATATGGCTAGTGTAGGTTAAAGTCTAAACCATATGATATCACATGTTTTCTAAGGATGCCTTATAACTTAAAAGTCCTCAACTAAAATTGTGCCATTAATTGTAAAGCGAGGGGATGTTGGGTAGATCTACTGGAGTTTGACAAACTCCGCCCCGTGGCACGGGGAGTGCACGGAGGTACAATATCAGCCTATTTGACCGTGGTCCCGGGGAGGACACGGGGGAGGCAAAAACCGCGATGACTTGGTCCGCACCGTACGGGATGGCTCGGCCCCCACAAAATAAGTCAGCTTTGGTACAAACTTCCTTAGAGCATGGAACAACGGATTAGCTACCCGCGATATCGGTTGAGTCCTTTAACTTTACGGAACTAGTACATACCCGATGACGTGGTCACGGACAAAACATTTATAAACTGAGAATTAATTACGAGCATTGCTTTTCACAAATAAACATTTTGTAAGTATGTCTTGACATGAATTGTGATTATGAGACCGGGCCAATGCATGACAAGCCCACTGTGAACTCACCAACCGTTAGGTTGACACTTGCGTGGTTTAAACTTTTGCAGATCGCTAAGGAGTATCCGGAGCGGGTTGGCATGGCACGTGAAGACCTTTATTTTAATTGAACTATTTGGGAATTTAAAACAAAGTTTATGTAAAGCACGTGGTTAGTGCTAAGACAAATATTATTTCCGCTGCGTATGTAATTGAAGACTTTGATTTTATAATTTGTGTTTGAACTAACCCTGATTCGTTTAGTATTTGTAACTATGGTTGTGGATCCTGGTCTAGTCGCGCCCCTTAACGGTATAAACTCCGTTAGTGGTATTTTGGGGGTGTGACAGATTTACTCATGAATACAAAGCACAACCGAGATAACTAAGCAACGGAAATTAAAAAAAATTATTTACAAAGCCAAGTTCTACAAGTAAGAGAGATAATTTACATAAGGTTATTCTAACTATAACTAAGAATATTACTATATCTAAACGCTTCCGCTGATAGCTTGTCCGCCTAATCCCTTATCACAAGGGTCTTCTCATTGCTACATGAACCATCACCTTCACCTGACATACATACTTTAAAAAGTCAGCTTACGTTTGTGAGTTCTACGTTCTAAAAACTTTACATCGTTCTGAGATTAAAACCCTTAGGCCTGCAAGACCTCCTTTAATAAACATTTATTAAATATAACATATAACAGAATTATATAATACGTAATATCCCTAACAAGGTAGCCTCTACGGAAACCGTCCACCCATATATACTCTAGTCCTTGCAAATGTCTAAAGTCTTTATCTACTATATACCTCTCAGGCACAAATGAATAGGTCAACCATTTGCTAACCCTATAAGACTCTCAGTCCTTCCCCCCAACCCTCAGAAGGGCCCCACTTTCCGCAAGGTCTTCTATTTTCTTCTCAAACAAGATAGTAGACCATATTCGCTTAAGATGTTCCATTTGTACTCTAAATGACTTTATATCAACCACCCCAGTACTACTACCTGTCCCTAGTTAAATACCCAAGTGATTTAGGTTTGCTAGTAGACATGATAATGCATTCATATATTGCAACAAATGAACATCCTCCAATTTACCATTAGAGTATATATATAGGATGTACCAGTGGCGTATCCACCACATTTCCGATATAGCGGGCAACTAGTATTACTATGTATATATATAGGATGTACCAGCGGCGTATCCACCACATAACAATATAGTAAAAGCATCACATGTTCTCACATATAAATACATATTCACTATACGTCTATGTTGGGAATGTTCAGTTTAGCTGAAATTCTCTAAGTCAGAATTCCGAAGGAAGTTCCTCCGGAACTTTCTGAACACCAAGTAGTTCCTCCGGAACTTTTCCTTGTGTTACTCCGGAAGTTTGACTTATCTCTTTGGTTCAAGTTTCAATGCTGTAAAGCTGTCAGAGAGCAATTTACTTCCCGCCATGCTTTCCACTGTTCAACGATAGGGTTGCTCAACTGTTCACGTTGCACATGCGTGTTAGTACAACAACTTTTGGAGTAGATATGATTTGTTTATTTAGCCTTGTAGCTAAATGGAAATAAAAGATTATCTTTTATTTCCTCCTTGCACTATATATATTACTAGTATTTCTCTTGTTTATTGTTGATCGGTTCTGTCAATTTCATCAGCTGTAACTCCTAGTAAACATTGAGAAGTAATAATATTGTAGTGCTTGGAATTTACATCTTTTGTTCAACTACTTTACTTCCAGTTTATTAGTTACTATTATCGATCAAAATGCATCTTAACATAAACACAAACAAGTCCGATTCCGCCTTTCTTGTTTGATACATTTAAGTAACTTGTTTGGTTAGTTGGTTCTAACCACAATCCTACAATTTACTAATAATTCCCTTATCAGTTAGCCATTCAATTTCAAAACAAGGTAATAGCACAAAACACACCATAATCATTCTATTTGCATAATCTAACTCGTATAAGCAATTAAAAGCATTCTCACAACATAGCATCAATCCAAATCAAGTTTAACAGTTTAATATATCAATCCAAAAGCAGTTTCACAGTAATTAAAACATCTCATATATAAGCAACTGAATGTATTTTCATAATATTGTATGTATATCAGCCCGAAACCATTTAAAACACTTATATCATTTAAAATTAGGCTTGTTGAAACCCACATTATTTCTTTAACCGAGTCACTCGGACAGAACCTCTGCTACGATTCTGTAAGACCCCATCCCGCTTTCACGTATAATTAAGTGTTAAAAACATGGATTTGAAAATTTCATTATTTGGGTAATTCAAAAACCTGATATTAACCAGTCCACATCACACACAATTCAAAAACATTTAAACTACACGTCTCATCAGAGTATGCTTCATACAAATCCCATACACAAAACAAACGCTAATATCCCAAAAGAGAGGGGTGTTCGGTTCCTTGAGTTTCCCGGTTCGACCTTGACCCGCATACTAAGGTTTACCTGCCATTGATGTGTGCTAAACACATCATGTTTTCCCATGTATTTTGTATATAAACTGAGTCAAGTTTAGGCCATTTTTATTTGGATTTTTATCTATTATAAGTATTTGAGTTTTAATTAGGTTGTTGAGTCGTTTTTATATATTTTAGTGTGAGGAAGAGTCTTTTATTTGTAATTGTGTTTATTAGGTCAAATGTGCTCAAAATTGTTCAAATATATTTGTTTGTAGGTTGACATAAGAGCCAAGGGTATGGTATGACATTATATCAAAGTTTAAAGGCTAAAGAAGTGAATTATTAAAGTTGAAGGGGTGGCGTGTCAATTATGAAAGCTTGAGGACTGGCGTTGCATTAAAGAAAGTCAAGGGAGCTAAAGTGAAAATTATAAAAAAATAAATTGATGAATTGGGATCTCACGTGGGATTCTAAGAAAGTCAATGGGTTGCTTTGGGAGGTCACGCAATGCAGACTATCTGGGCTTGATAATTAATTATTTGGCGGTGGAGAATTAGATGAGGGAGTACATGAATTAAAAAAAGGTCTCAATAAAGCCCTACGGATATAAAAAGGAAACGACACAACGAGAAGAGAGGATAGATATGGCAGGAGGAGACGAACGAGGAACAAAAGCAAAAATCGAAATTCTTAGCTACCAAGCAGGTATCCAGACAAGTCAAAAAGTCAAAGGAATTATTTAAGCAATTAGACACGCTGGCAGGCTGCTGAATTAATTATTTGTTTTACGATAAACGGTACTTCTAATTTTGATTTTGTTTGTGTTTCCGTTCAAACCATGTGTATTGGCTAAATTGTTTGTGCTACCTAGACCAATATGATGATTATTTAACGTTCGTGATTTTATTCGGTTTATGGATTTCGTATTTTGGATGATGTTTTAGTAAAAGATTGCTGATTTACTGGTTAATGCGTATGAATGCTTGATTTAGGGTTGTAGTTAATTATCTAAACTACTCAATCTGCGAATGTCTTTCGGTTTGAGTTGGGTAATCAATTGCATGACTTTATGTTGGTAGTTGATATGGTTAGCGAATTTGTTAATCATTGTTTAGGTTGTTAGTGAAAATCTTGATTCTTGTGTGCTGCTAGGTTTAGACAAGCCGGGAGGTGATAAACCTGTTGGGTAGTCGGGGTTGTTAGGGTTGTAGGTTAAATTGCCTCGGGAGAGGGATTCCCTTTTAATTCTAATTTTACCTGCTATTCCATGTTGATTTTGTAAGTTAGTAGTTACTCATTTCATCGTTAGGTGTGTGGGATAGGTACAAGCCGGAAGGTGACCTGTCTGTTCGAGTACTAGAATATCCGTTAGGAACAAGCCGAAAGGTGACCTAACCAATCAGTGTGCTTCTTCGATTCTTAGGATTTCCTACTGCGTCACACTCGGTAAATGATCTAGGGTCCATTAGGGTTTTCTTAGAGTTGTCATTAAGATCCTGATTCCATCATAGATTTCCATAGCCGAGTAAGACTGCAAGTGTTGAATAAGATTCTAGGTCTAGGTAGTACTTCTCTCTCATCTGTCAGTTTCCTCGAGTTTTCTGTTTCGTTTGGCAGTAGTTAATCAGTAGTTAATTTAATTAAATAATTCCAAATCCAAATCCATTCAAATTTCCAATTCATTAGGTCCTAGGTTGAGTTTAGCTACATAGTATCCTTAGGTTCGATATCCGGTCTTCCAATAGCTATTCTGCAATCCGACAGGTACACTTGCCTCTAGGGTTCGGTTAAGTTTAGGATTTTCGGTAAAATTAGGTGTGTCTAGGTCTAGGTTAGGTCTAGGTTTTAATTAGTATTTTTAGCGTACTTCTGAACACATCAGCCATTAACACCAGTAATACATTAGTATAATGGCATAAATATCAATCCACACATAACACACCTCTGTTAAAGGAAACAAACAACGTTCTGTTTCAATAAACAAAACTTGACCAGAAAGTTGGATTCGTAAGCTACACCTGATCCGTAGCCTACAGTTTACAAATTTCTGCTTTGACCAAAAAGTTAATTCTGTAAGCTACACCTGATTCGTAGCCTACAGATCACAGATTCTACCCTGACCAGAAAGTTGAATCTGTAGGCTACACCTGATCTGTAGCCTACAGATCACAGATTTTGCCTTAACCAGAAAGTTTAATCTGTAGGTTACACCTGATTCGTAGCCTACAGATCACAGATTCTGCCTTTCTTTTCCTTATTTTCCTGCTTTTCCACACTTAGCCTTATTTTTACTATTTTGCAGCCAGAGTTCATTATCTCTTAACCATCACTACACGAATGTTATAAAAAATCTAAACACATATATCATAGGAATTTCTAACATAAGTGCACAATCAAATTAGGTCAACAAGATAGAATGTTAACAACGCTCTTCCTAACCCGTTTGACCCATTGCATTAGCCCAGCTACAAAAATGCCCATTTATACTGCTCCCACCCATAACATTTCCACCTTACACATTCCCCTTGGCACAAATACAATTGTGCCAAGGCCGCTTAATCATTAGAGACATTCTAGGATCATGATCACTCATGAATCCTCCATCATGCCCAAGTTTTACACTATGGACTTTCACTTACTTCCAGCTCAACCCAAACGGGTCAAAATCCACCCATCCCAATTCAATCATGTAACATAGTAAATCTCATATGTTACCCTCTAACAGTTCACTTGCTATCATAGCATCTAATGCAAGTATACATTGGGATCACTCACACCCCTTATAGAAATCAAATAAACCACTACGTGTTACCTTTAGGATTTTGCCTTGCCTTCATGTTGTTGACCCGAGCTTCCTCCCGCTTCACCTATAACTATTCATGGCTTAGTATACCATTACACATTCATAATTAACACAATCCATAAACCAACACTCAATCAAGCTCATGAATTCAGCATATACAACTTATCATTCTCATTTAAGCATTTCATCAAGCGCCTAGTATGCACACATTGTTTTCTTCTTCATAAATAACCTACATATTTCCATTCCACCCATTTCTCATCATAACAAGTTTTATGATTCACCCGCGTTGCAGGGTGGAGAATGTTTCTAAAAAGCCAAAAATGTCACAAAGATTAAAAGTTTAAGAGTATGGAAATGATTTTTAGCAAGTTAAAGAGTAAATTGTAGACAATTATTTTACAATTACATATCATAACTTAAAAGACGATGAACAAAATTAAATTACAATCTTCACTTAAAAGCAATGTTTTAAAAACCGGTTTTTTAGTTGAATCGGAAAACTTTCCGGGACCGGTTCGACCGGTCGGACCGGTTAGACCGGCCGGTTGAACCGGTTAGGGGATTTATATATATATTTTTATAAAAATGTTAATAAATGTATACACCACAACGAAAATAATTAAAATACAATGATAATTCACTAAAAAATAATACCAAATAGGTATTTCATAAAAATATATAAGTTTTAAACTTTAAAAAATAATTAAAAAAACAATAAATTTAAAAAAAAAAATTTAAAAAAAATTGTCAGAAAACCGGTTGAACCGGAAAAAACCGGAAAACCGCCCGGTTCAAAACGGTCCGGTTATGTCCAAAAAACCGGAGATTAAAAAACCGGTATGATGACCGGTTGGCGGTTGAACCGGTTGAACCGGACCGGTTGAACCGGTTTTTAAAACATTGCTTAAAAGAAAAGGTAAAAAAAATTACAATGATAATAAAAAAAAAAGTTAGGAATATTGGCTTATTAATCCCAGTTGTTCTAATTTGGCCGATAATAATTTCAGTTTTGATTTTTCTCCACAATAATCCCAGTTATTAACCCATTTGCCTATATTTAACCACCGTTAACTATACACTAACCCAATTAGTGTGAGGGGCTGTTTTGTAATCTCTTAAAATTAAGGGACTATTTTTTGTAATTTCTTAAAAGGAGGGAGAAGAAACCGTTTAAATATGAAGATCAAAAATTTCAAATTTGAATATCATAGTTTTGTGTATGGCACAAAGCTAAATGGCTTTTACTTTAGCGGTATCATGACGTTGAATAAAATTTAGCATTTTCACGCTGAGGATTCAATCCCCTTGTTGAAAAAGAAAAAAAAAACGTGTTAAAAACTCTTCATTCAGTATATATTCGATATATATTTTTTAAACATCCGCTTTTTTTTTTTTTGAATGGAAAATTTGGATCACTGACGGGGACATTACACCACCCACCCGATCATCTCCAATCCCCATCAGGAGTAAACTCATCATTGGTGAGAAAACCCCTGGCCCAACTTGTAACCCCATTTTATATTATTTTTGTTACAAGTGGAACTTAACCTCAAGACCCCAAGATTATGGGTTATACACCTTTGCCACTAGGATAAGCTAATGGGTGTGAAAAAAAACATCCGCTTCTTTATTTGGTTGTTCTTGATATCTAAACCGTGTTTCAATACCCGTACATTGAAAGGAGTACTTGTTACAGAGATTTAATTCCACACTTTTTTCATTTGTTCATATTCTTCGGATCATTCTTTTGTAATATACCAATGTCATTTGTGTTGGTCTAAGTTTACTTGTATAAATATTATAAAATCCAATAAATTAATTCAAAACAATTATCTCAAGGTGATATTATATCCCAAACCAAAACAAATTTTATACACAAATATATAGTTTCACACGCAATTAATCTTCAGGAAAGAAAAAGTTCTCGTCTTATTATAATCATCCGACTTCATCGCCAGAGATGGAGGTGAACACCGATTTCTTATCCCCATTCTTTTAAGAAATTACAAAAAGTAGTCCCTTTATTTTAAGAAATTACAAAAACAGTCTCTCTTACTAACTGGGTTAATATATAGTTAACGACGGTTTGGTATAGGCCAATGGGTTAGGATTATTATGGTGAAAAATCAAAACTCGGATTATTAATATCGGCCAAACTGGGATAACTGAGATTAATATAGGTCAATTTTCCAAAAATCATAATCTAATATGATCATACTATTCTTAATTATTGGCATTTGTCTCAATGGTATGAGGATGAATGTTAGAGTTTGAGGACCTTGAGGTCTTAAGTTCACACCTAATTCAATGTGGTTTTTCTCAAGTGGTGAGTTTCCTCCTTGATGGTGTTCCTGGGTGAGCCAAGCCTGGAGTGTTAAAATCAGTATGGACAGTTGTAATCCCGTCTCAGGAAGGCTCACTCGGGTATTGGAGATTTGGGAAGTAGTTCCAAACGCCGTTCAAAAAAAAGTAAATAATCTGCAAAAGGAAAGAAAATCTTATATGTTAGGAAAACTTTGACGAACGAGAAAGAACGCCCATATTATATTATCGGGTAATATTAGAAAACAAAGTTTATTAAAGAAAGTAGAAAAGATTTCAGTAATTGACCCTTCAACATATCCTTACAATTTAAATTCTCCAAATTGCATGGATAATTGATGTCGCACGCAAGTATAGTGTGTGTCGTAACACATAACTGTGTAACACATTAACATTGTGAATAATAATATTTGTTTTTGTTTGAGAACCATGGACATGTCATGCCAGATGTGTAAATGTGTAATGGGCTAATTAGTTTTTTTTAACAATAATGAAGCCTAACCTGTGAAACTCAAATAACGCTGCATCAAGGACATAGAAGGGACTATACCTGCACATGAATAGATGTTATTAGGAAGTAAAAATGACTCTGGACTGCAAGAATTCAACCAAATTTAAAATATGAAACAATAAAAGAATGAAAGACATTAGCTCCTGCCCTTCGTATTATATCAAAATTTGTAGGCTCGGGTAAAAAAAAACATCACTACCAATTTTCCGGTGACCGAAGGCATACAAGATACAACAACGGTGGCCACCAAAATTAATCACAACCACTTTTCAAGTCACCAAAAGCATCCAGAATACAACGGGCGGTGGTGACACACCAAAGAAAGACGGCCACCAAACCACCATCAAGTCAAAGTACACAGATATGAACATGGTCACAGCTAACTGTAAACCCAAAAATATAGGCAGTAAGCCAGTCTTCTAGTCATGAAGATAAGCATTGTTAGGGATCGATTAGAGCGAGACGCAGCAGAATATACTATCACACACGCACACGAAAGCAATAATAAACGAACACGAGAGATTTAACGTGGTTCGGTCAATGTGACCTACGTCCATGGGTTGCAACTAGGTATTTTCTATATTAGCTCAGAAACAGTACAAGAGATTACATAACATGACATGGTATAAATAATAGAAAATTAGGGCAAAAAATTAGAAACCAAGATGGGCCTCTATGAAGTAAACAGGCCCAGAGGCCTTCATGCCCAACAATCTCCCATTTGAAGGCCTTGCGATAAACTTCAGCCCTCCATCCGAGCATAAACACCCATAGTCATCCGATTCAACAGTAATTTCCAATCACACAAGTCTTCCAAGCCTCTAGTTCCCAAGAGTAAGCTAAGACTTCAGTCAATATCACCTAGTTGCAGCGGCCCCTCATCATCAAGTACCAGAAGGGCTAGTTGGAGCTCCATCGAGCTCCAACTCAGTCATGACAAAACCGATCAACGACCCATCCTCTGTCTCAACCGGCTTGGACACTCCAGAGATACACCGAGGACCACATACACTCTCCAAACTCAGCAAACAATCACCAGGAGAGAATTCTTCTGCTTTAGTCTTCGAAACCCAACGACTCTTCGTAACTGTACACGGAACACGTCTCGTGCTCCCACTGTCACTGAATCCCCTGAATGGGTTAGACTTTTTAGCTCGTTCAACTAACATCCCTGCTCCAGACTTCACGTTTGCAAAATGAACTCTCTTAGCACCAGATTTAGAACCCAATTTTGTTATGCTTAACCGGGACAGTCATACATCCCTCAGCAGGTACCTCAACCATATATAATAACCCACGCTTAATACCACAAGCAATTACCAGATTACCATTGACCACCCTCCATTTGCCACTACCAAACCTAACTTCAAGTCCTTGTTCATCCAGCTGACCAACCAAAATCAGTTTCTTCTTTAGCCCCGGAATTACCCTAACATTCTTTAGATTCCATGTAGTTCCCAATGAAGTGACCAGATTAATATCCCTCATGCTCGTTACCTCAAGCACCTCGTCATTAGCTAAACGCACCTTTCCAAAATCGCCTTCTTTTAGATTCACCATCGTTTCCCCGTTGTCCATGGCGTGAAACGAAGCACCTGAATCCATGACCCAAGATTCTACAAAGTTTTCCACACTGAGTATCAACGCCTTGTCCTCAGAGACATCCCCAGAAACTGAATTCAGATCTTTCTTCTGTGGACATTGATTCTTCATATATCCCACCTCATTGCAGCTCCAGCACCTCACGTTCTTTCGAGTTTTAGACGAACTCCTTCCCCAACTCCCACTGTTCCTGTTTCTTTCCCGACCTCTACCAACATTCAATAACCCACTACTTGATGATTCACCCGAATTCCTCCGTCTGACATCCTCTCCCAGAATGAGGTATCGAATACCTTCAAAAGTGAAACCAGTTGTCCCCGCAGAACTGGAAATTGCAGTCACAGTTCTAGAGCAACTGTCAGGCAGAGATGACAACAACAGTAGAGCCTGAACCTCATCCTCAAACTTAATCCCAACTGACACAAGTCTCGCTAAGATTAAACTAAGGTTGTTGATGTGAGTAGTTACTGAGCTTCCTTCAATCATCCTCGTGTTCACAAGCTCTCGAATTAGGAATACTTTATTTGCAGTTGACGGCTTCTCATACATATTTGAAAGCGCGTTCATCATACCATATGCAGTAGTTTCCTTCATGATATTGAACGCCACACTTTTAGTAGGTGCCAATGTAATAACCGCCCTAGGCTTTTTATCTTTCAATTCCCAGACAGCTTGTTCTATCTTCGCAGGCTTATCATTTACCATAACCATGTCTAGATCCTTTTGACACAACAGAGCTTCTACTTGCATCTTCCACCAACTGAAATCGCTCCCATTTAACTTCTCAATCTAAACCTTCCCGTCTTCGGCCATAACAAACGAGAGACAAACAGTTGATAATCACAGTCAAAAAATCCAGACAAACACGGCCAAAAACCCGATCCTCTGTCAACAAATACCCACCCGCAAAAGCAAATTCAATTCGAAACACCCCGAATAATAACCAAAACTTGAACACCCAAACCCGAAGAACATTAACCCAATTAAAACTCTAATCAGAAAACAGAAACGATTAAACCTGTCTCTCCTGATCGCGATTGAAAAGATATAGTTGTAGGCGTTCCCGATCGGCTTCAATCACTCGTACAACTTTGATTTCGATTTGCGAACTCAAAAAAATTCTTGACCAATTTTTTTCTTCACTTGCGGTGACTGCCCGATCTCGGTAGTCGGCGAAAACCCTTCATATGCTTGACGTGGACAGTTGCAGACCACCAAAAAATAATTACACTAAAGTAATTATCTCCACCAACCCTTAGTCAACAATTTGACGGCGGAACCAATAGACCACAACCTTTTTTGTGTTTTGTTTCAAATCACTAATCCAAATCGCAAAAAGGCAAAGCGGCGACTCCCCTTTGTCTTTATCCAACGATTAAACCAATAGAGAATTATTATACCAGCTCTCGTCTCAGTGTAACCGTATGTGATAGAACCTCGGCTCTAGATAACACTTGTTAGGGATCGATCATAGCGAGACGCAGCGGAATACACTATCACACACGCACACGAAAGCAATAATAAACGAACACGAGAGATTTAATATGGTTCGGTCAGTGTGACCTACGTCCACGGGCTGCAACTAGGTATTTTCTATATTAGCTCAGAAACAGTACAGGAGATTACATAACATGACATGGTATAAATAATAGAAAATTAGGGCAAAAATTAGAAACCAAGATGGGCCCCTATAAAGTAAACAAGCCCAAAGGCCTTCACACCCTTCAAGCATAGCTTCAACGGCCTCAAAGCAACCCAAAAGAACCATCACATAAGCATTAAACCAACAGAACAGTACCGTCACAACGGAAAAAGATTAGCCTCTTAACAATAGAAAGGATTTTCTAACCACAAATAACTTCTAAGGCTCACATCATCATAGAGGTTCATAAGAGAAGACTAATTTATGCACTACTACAAAAACTGCCTTCCTTGACATGCGAACGATGACACTCGATAATTCTTGACGTGCAAAAACTGAAGTGTCAAAATAAAATGTCAATTATAGGTAATTCCTAAGAATTCATGACGCGCATTTTTGCGTGTCAAGAATTTCTGTCATATTTCAAAAAAAAAAACGCGGAGGACATATAAACGCTGCGCGTCAAGAATCAAGTGTCGTTTTTTAATTTTTTGGCTCCAAATTTCCCCCCTAAATTTTCCCCAAATACACTCCCGCTCCCACTCCCACATCCACTCCCGTCGGTGTTCTCCGCTCCCACTCCCATCTCCTCAAATCTTCTTGCCCTAACAACGAACACATCTCCTTCTCAATATTCGATTTCAGTCTAGCTGCCCTAATTCCACGACTCATCATTATGTCAAATGCGAGTTGCATCTCCTCTGCTATTTGATGTTTTCGAGCCCTAATTTCAAGGCCTAATCTCTAACCGGGAAAACCATAACTCTCGAGGTCGAGAGCAGCGACACCATTGACAATGTCAAAGCCAAGATCCAGGTTTCACTTCTCCTCTATCCCTACTTGCCGCACTTCTTTTTTATTCCATCACCGTCTTCTTCAGATAATTTGTTTTGATATCGATAGAATCAACTTCGCTACTGAAAATTATAGAATTAGGGTTCCGCCTTTTCATATAACAAATACAGGTTTTTAGGTCTGTACTCAGTTCATTCCCATGATTATATATATGCCTTTTGCTAAGTTTGTCAACTTTTTGGATTTTGGAGTAGATTTTGATCATGTTCTGTTAATCAGGTTACCAACTGACGAATATTGCTATAGATGTGTACCGAAATTGGATTTTTTTATTACTATAGGAGTATGTTTTCATGTTATATTCCAATTTTGTTGATTGATTTTGATTTTCTTGTAAGTTTGGCTGATGAGATGAGGGTTATTTGCATTTTGAAGGACAAAGAAGGTATTCCACCTGACCAATAAAGGTTGATTTTTGCTGGAAAGCAGTTAGAGGATGGAAGGACGCTTGCTGATTACAACATCCAGAAAGAGTCAACACTTCATCTTGTTCTGAGATTGAGAAGAGGAACTATGATTAAGTTTAAGACTCTTACAGGGAAAGAAATTGAAATTGACATTGAACCGACTGATACAATTGATAGAATTAAGGAGAGAGTTGAAGAGAAGGAAGGAATCCCTCCTGTGCAGCAAAGGTTTGCCTTTCTTGTTATTCTCTAGTTCTAACTTCCTTCAACATTTTATTCAAGTTTATGATCACAAATAGATGTTGGGAGTTGCTACCTGTTCTATAACACATACAAGGTTCATAATTGACTGAAATTAGTGACCAAAGTGAGTAATTGATCCCCTAAATGGAAATACTTGCTGCACTTAAACACATGGCAGGCACATGAGTTGATGATACACATGAATATGAATTGAAATTATAATTGCATTCATCCTGCAATGTAAATTGGTTTGTGTCAGGTTTAGGTTGGTGGGTTTGTATAACCAAACCTGAGCCCGTGTAACCCAACTATCTAATGGGTTGAAGTTAATTGCTTCTAAAGACAAAACACAGGTATGATTCTATTTGCATAATCTCAAAAACTCATTATTATGATGGTTCGTTTTTTTAGTTGACTATACAATTTCACAAACATTAGTATATATGCTAGTGGGCGCAAGATGGCAGGTAACTTCTAATTCCAATTGTATCATATAATCAGCAGGTGACTTCTGATTCCAACTGTATTTGAAGTGCATTGGATTGTACATCAAAATCATCTTAATTGTTTTTAATTCCTTTTGCTTCTGAAAATGTAGAGTGAAGATGGCCAGCTTTTGAGTGGTGTACTCCTGACTGCATTATGTTATGATATGGAAGCACGACTCCTCGTATCTGGAGATCAAAGTGGAAAAGTAAGTATATACATTCATGTAAATGCCTTGGGAACACTTCTGTTGCTGTTCGTAAGGCTGGTTATAATGGTGAACAAGTTAGTGTGTCTAAAAGGCTGCATGGCAATTCTGGTTCTAGGGTTGCAGGTTGTGTGAAGAATGGTATTGTTCAGCCTCATGGGGTTAATGGTGGCCTACCTGGTATCCTAATCACATTTGTCAATGCTATATCAAGAGCACAGGTTCACTTCTTTGAACTTCTAATTAGTTAATGCATTCTGATTAGTTAGATGCCATTCTGATTAGTTAACATTAGAAACTTTCACAAGTGTTTTTCCAGTTCTTGATCATTTGAGAATAAGTACGTCTTACTTCGTTGCTATTACAATTATATAATTGATTTATTATTGTGAATTCAAATGATCGTAAAATGTAATTGAATTTTGGATGAATGTTTAGGGGGATGAGTTATTTTCACAAAATTAAGCCAGACTCTTGAACCTTCGTAAGTTTTAATCTTAAACATATTGATTATGAGTAATGAAGAATTAATCTTCATTAGACTGTTGAACACCTTCTTATCATGTCTGATTAAGTAAACATAAATATTTTACTAGATGATTCTGGGCATCTAAAACTTGCAGACTTTGGAGTGAGCGAGTTACTGAACGGAACAAATGCAGCCAATCATAAAAAGCTGATGAACTATCAACATACTACCGGTGAGTATTGTTTGCAATAATTCAGAAACTAATGTTTCTATAATTTATTATTAAAAAGGGAAAAAATGCAATGTGTTATTCACTTTCTACTGACATATGTAGTAGGCAAATTTTCAACAGCAAATGCCAAATGTAACATTTTAGCCATTTTTTAGTTTTTACCAAAGTGGGTAGTTTGTTGCATCACATTTTCCGTAAAAGCTTCTTTTTGTAAAAATTGTTAAAACAGAGTTCGTAGCATATATTGTAAAAAAGTGAAAAGTACATTGGATTTTCTTGTAGTCTGCTCTGTTAGAAACTATTGTTCTGTGTACATTTGGTTAACTTGCACCACTTTTGATCTGTGTACATTTTTCTTTGTTTTTTCTGTATGTTTGGATTTATAAGGGCTAAACATTAGATGGCAACCATGAAACTGTTGTTGTTTTCTTTAATGTTTCTGGATGATGGGATCTAGTATTTGAGATTTAGTTATTTGTGTAAACAACCATGAGTAGAATGCTTACACTAAAAGACTGGTTTGTGGACATAGGTTTTCAATGCCAACTTAATATACCCTCTGGTTCCAACTTATTTTATTTATTTCTATTTATTATTACTTTGAGGAATAATAATAATGATGTTTTTAATTTGGTCATTTGTAATCAGATTTGATGCGTGAAACTGTATGTTTGTCTGATCGTACTTCGCTGGAATTTTTTGATGACAGACTGCGAAATGTGATGAAATACAGAGATTCTGATGGTTAATTGGTCTTCAAGGACATTGATGTCAAAGAGGTATATCTATTTTCATTTTCTATTCTATAGTCTGCTTCTATCTTTATGTAATCTTGCAGGAGGAATTTGTTAACTGTGTTAGAATTCTAAAGAGGCCAAATGCAAGCGCGCTTGTGTTAGGAACACGAGATAGAGTGAATCTACATGACAAGTTCAAGCAAGCCATTGAAGCATATTTCCCTGGGACCATTGATGAGCTGACGAAGAAAGTTGAGGAGAGAAAGGCTGATCTGGAGAAACCGTCATTCTGGGAATCGCTAAAAGATTCGAATTCTGGTGGTAATAAGTTCTCTTTTTAGGAATATTTTTTTTAAGAAATGTTTTTGTTGCAGTTTTAATATTTGCATTTGCTTCTTGTTTTTTGTAATAAGTTCCAGTTATAGTTTGTTTGAACTTAAACAATACATTTGTGAACTTTGTAATGTTTTTCATGTATATGAAGTGTATTATTTTTTGTTGTATGTGTATTTTCATTTTGTATTATCAGGTTAATTTTCATTGTGGAAATTAGAGATTTTATTAAAAAATATTTTTTTTAATTTTTTTTTAAAATTCATGACGCGCAAAAATGCGTGTCATCTCCCTTTATGACGGGGGCTTCCTTGACGCGCAATTTATGACACGCATTGCGCGTCATAAAACGCGCGTCATCGTTCGCGCGTCAAGAGCTTCTTGACACGCATTTTGCGCGTCAAGAAGCTTCTTGACCCCCGCATCCTTGACGCGCATTTGCGTGTCAAGAAGGCACCTTCTTGACGCGCAATGCACGTCAAGAATGCCAGTTTTTGTAGTAGTGATGGTCTTATGGCTGCAAACATTATTATCACGTCAAAATAAACCAAAATTTAGTTTGGACTCTAATTTAGAAATCATCATAGCCTTATCCCAAAGTGAGGTTCATAAGATCAATAGAAAGGATTTTCCAACCACATATAACTTCTAAGGCTCAGAAGTTCATAAGAGAAGACTCATTCATCAAGGTGCAGCCATCGAATAATTATTACAGCCACAACAGCCTCAAAGCAACTTAAAAAACCATCATAGAAGCATCAAATGAACAAAACAGAATCGTCAAAGTGAGAACAGTCCAAAGGCTCAGGTAAAACACCATAAAAATTAACACACTATAAAAAATCATAGCCGTAAACAACAATCACTGATAAACCATGAATCGACCATTTGGTAGTGATGAAAAAAGGTCAAAGATACCTACGTATAAAAGAAATCCCATGTATCACAGCCGCATCAATAACCCCTAAACAAACCATGCATATGTAACTTCATTCGTCGCATCTACGATCGACAGCCTACCAACGTCGGAACCGGAGCAACAAAGAATCACCCATTCGCAACTGACCTATTTCGTTTCAGATGGCTTAGATAGTTAGAATGTCACATCAACATCATTAGAGAGTAGAGACGGAGCAACGAACGACATGATTTTGATTCAGATCTGAATCACCTATCTTTGCTAGGGAGCCGGACAGAGAGAGCCTCAAAGAACAACAGCAACGACAAGCACAAACACCAACCACCGCCATCGATCATATATCGAAGCCAGAAACATCTGAAGAAGAGAGAGGTTCAGTTTTAGAGAGAGAGGTAGAGAGTTGCAGGAAAAGAGAGAGATATGTGAAAGGAGACGGATAGAGAAAGTTTGATGCCAGTGGGCCTCGGGTCCAACAAACGACAACTGTGTGTGTGTTGGAACACGTGTAAACCAACGCCCATCTCAGCCGAGAATCTCTAAAACGTGTAAACCACCACCCATCTCAGCCCATGAAGAGAATATGTCGATTTCTATAAGGTGAGGTTTAACCCCACCACAATTTCGACTAGTCACACACAAAATGAATCATGCAAGGTAGGATTTAGCTTCATCTAGCCTCAATAACACATAGCAATTCAGATTTCAACACCAATTTGATCTCTAGACAAAACCCATAAAATCACCCTATCACAAAAACACTTATTTGGTTAAGAACACACAATGGAGAGCCCAAAATTAAGAATTATAAGCCTCACTAAGATGGAATTCAGATTTCCCTAGCGAAATTCCACCAACAACAGCCTCAATTTGGGGTTTTTCCTCAAGAACTTGATCTCCTCATTCTCTCTCTCTCTCTCTCTCTCTCTCTCTCTCTCTCTCTGTTTGTGTGTGTGTGTGTGTCACGACCCCCTCCCCCAGGGAATTTCCAGACTTTTATTTTATTTAATAAACTACAATTTTAGCCCCTCTTATTAATTTGAGCACATCATCAATTATTCCCACAAGTCCCTATTTACACGTAAAACCCTCAGTTTCTTCTTATTAATCTATTAGTCACTAAAGTTAACTTAGTAACTAATGTTTTTCGCTAGATATCTTGGATTAACGACTAAACCCGCTTATTCAACCCACAACCAAAATAAAAAAACAATAAATAATACACTCAAATCATTATGAAATTCAGGATGTTACAGATTTCCAATTAAACCTAATTCGCGTATCGTATGGCATTAACGTAAGATTTTCTAAAATAAACACTTCCTATGTTTATCTCTACATTTATTATCTCAGTATTATCTAATTATTAAGACTAACCATTTTTAAAGGTCAAAATGACCAAAATTCACTTATAGGTAAAATATCATTTGTAATGATAATATGAAGACACACATTCATATAAGTAAACGCTCACTTTCGGGTCGTCCAATGAGGTGTACCAGGTCCCAATTGGGATTTATGCAACACCCTCGCTATGCCAGAAACCCCAGTGTACCGGCGCTTACCCCTCCGGTCTGCACGAACTTCTAAGTACTCGAATAACTCGGTATATTAATATTTTATTAGTTATCCAATTTGAACTCTTATGTACTTATTATAAATATATATATATATATATATATATATATATATATATATATATATATATATATATATACATGTTCTAATACCAAAAACCAAGTCCCTATACCTCCCGGATTATTCGATATTAAATAATCATCTTTCAAAACCCTAATTTGACGTATTTATTAAATAATTTTCAAAACCCTAATTGTTTTACCTTAAAAGATTATCCCCTATTTAACCCCGTTTGTTCAGTTTTGGC
>JBCNJP010007944.1:0-16315 GCA_039602395.1 Deinandra increscens subsp. villosa
TTCTCAATCGATTTCTCCTCTGATATGGATTACGTCTTTTTTCACTCCTATATGTATGTTTTGATACTTGATTTTGTAAATTAAACACAAATACACTTTCCTCTCCAATTTCCTCTTTTTTCTTATTCGATTAAAATTGGAGTTCATATGTGTAAAACTCAAATTTGATTCCCTTCATTTCGTTGGAGTGATTTGAAACTAAGAATCGATTTCAAGAGGTTTTATGTGTAAAAGTCAAATTTGATTCCCTGCAACTTTGGTTGTTGGATGTGATTTGTAAAGAACCCTAAAATTAAAACATAATGTTTGCAAAAGTGTTAGATGACAATCTGCTTCAATGCTGACGCATTTAATAACCTAAAGTTTGTTTGGTTGAAGCTTTAGAATCAAGCATGTTGATCAGCAGAGATTGAAGCTTTAGAAGAGCCCTAAGGTAAAAATATTGATTCTTTGATGTTTTCTATCAAGAAAATCCTTGAACAAAATCAACATTGGGTTTATTTATTGTGATTAGCTTTTTTTAGATGTAGGCTATAGATTAGGTTTTTGATTTTAGTTCATACCAAAATTTGCTAACGAATTTTGTGACATGTATATATGATTAGCATGTAACTTTGGTTGGTTTTATTTTCTGGAGGATTGGTTGTTTTAGTTTGGAACATGAGCCGAGGTCGATTTTGAGATGATAATATCATACTCTAATAATCCTTTAAATTGAGACGATGATCCGTGGGTGAGATTTTGAGATTATTTTTATAATCTAATTTCATTTGTTTTGCAGGGTGAATGCACTAATTCAGTGTCGTGATGGTAATATCATATCTTCATTCATTGTATACACGTATTGATTTAGTGTTCGTCGTTTCTTCAATACTTATTGGTAGGAAAATCAAGGGTTCTTCCTTCAGCATCCCTCTCCGTGTGTTTATGGGGTTCATTTGATGTTAATGATGGTCTTCAGTCTTCTAATGGTAAGAAAGTTTGTTGCTTTTTTTTTGGTTCTTTATAGGTTTCAAATTCCATTGTACTCAAGCCATTGTGTATGTGAACATGTTCAAAGGCTTGAGTTGTTTATATTAATTCAATTTTCCTTCAATCGCATTAGGCCATCTGATTGAATCTTGATGTTGTAATTTACTATGAAATTAGTCCTTTCTTTATGGGCCTATTTAACTGTCTTTTCTTACCATATCTGTAATGTATTTTTTTTGTGAAAAAACGTTTCTTTAAATAACAGTTTTAGGTGGACCTGTTGCAATTAAATCCTTTTAGTTTTGAAATACCATTTTCCATATTTTTTTTGTAATCATACAGTTAGGCAACATTAACTTTCAAGCAGCTTGATGAAGTTGTAATGTGTTGCAATAATCTATGAGCAATTTATGCGAAATAATCTTTTGCAGCTTTCATATTCTCTGTGTGTTTTTCTGAAGTGTGGTTGTGTTATATGTTTTTTGTAAGGTTGGTTTGAGATGAGTTTCGTGATTCATGTTATTAGAATCTGAAATAACTATAGAATTAGCAGCAATGGCTATATTTTACTATTACGGAACCATGGGTTTTCTGCCAGTTGTAAGCTAATGGTTACAGTTTTTTGTTGTTATGCCTTAATTTAGGCTGGGGATATTATAGGTTCTATTTTGGTTGTCGTGTTTAAGGATGCCTCATGACAATTTTGAGTTAGTTGTACATTGTTTCATGACAACTGCGATTGCTTTATTAATAAATTCACAACTCTTTTAGGGATTCAGAATTTTAAATTGCAGCAAAGCTTCACCATAGATATGGTAATTTCATCTATTTGACCCGTTGAGAGGAAAAAAGAAGTTAAGCGATGGGTGTGTGTTTGGTTATGTTCTAATGCTAATCTACGTTTAATGTACAGGATAGATCCTCCGAGTAGGGCACGTTAGAGGCAGACCACATCAAGCAGTTTCAAAGGTCGTTAGTAGGTCGGGTTCAGCTGCAACTTGGAAGATGGCCTTTTTTGTGAGTCTCATCCGGTAGCGGTCACAGACGGAGCATCTAATCTTGCTGCAAAACATAATCTCTTTCACATTGCAGGTACATCCCAAACAAGTTGGATCTATTTTTATGACAATTTTGAGTTAATTGTATGTGTGTTTTAGGCATTATACATAACTGAAAGTAAAGCGCGAAAGGTTTAGGGAAAATTAATTGGAAAATGTCATGGTGGCTTGACTGTAAGTATAGATATGTGTTAAAATTAAGTATAAAAAACCTCTCTGATGTTCCTAAATTGTTTTCATTTCAAGGTTATAAAGTCTTTTGGGTAGTCATTCACACTATTTAGAAGATTAAAGGATCATTATATAAATTAAAAGCATTTGTCCTTCTTAAGATTTAAATCAAACTCTTATTTCATGTGGAGTATATTACTCACAAAATATACATAATACTACAAAAGACACATCCAGTTGGAGAACGATGAAAGACTAACAGATTTAGTCAAATACCCAAATAACAAATAAAAATTAAGAATTGATTTCTTAAATGTAAACACGAGATCAGATCTGATCATATATTTGATTTAACAATCTTTATTTCTATAAAACAATAATTCCTAATTTCCACATGTTTAAAACTATTTAGTTTTACTAATTTATTCACCATACACATCATAGCAAATCGAAAATAAGTTAATTGAACCGATTTTATTTTAGGTATTCAGACTTTTTTTTTAGATTATGCAGGTTTCACTTCAGTTTAGACAGGGGAGAAGGGGGATAATATGTCATTTTTCGTCAATTCTAATGAAGCAAATCTGTGTCGCGATCTTATTCAGAAATCGGATTAGATTTGGGTCATAATCGGTAATCAATCTTATACATGTGTCTTTTTCTATTGCATCAACTTTCTAGGTTGAACCAGTCTTCAATCTTCTAGGCATTACATATATATTATATAGATAATTATATATAAAATGGTTTGGTTCGGTTTTTTCGGTTATTGACAAGTAAAAAACCGAAACCGAAACGAAACTTTCTGTTTTGGTTTTTCGGTTTAGGGTTTTCTCGGTTTTTTATTCGGTTCAGTTATTTTGATATTCTTCTTTAATGAATATTGATGTCTTACTGGTAAGTTGTTTAATATTGGTTGTATCTTTCAATGAATGTCACAACCTACAGATAGACATGTTTTACAAGTAAGTGGTGCAGTTGGGTGAGCGCATGGAGGGCATGCGCTGGTTTACAAAAGAATGAAGTGTTTTTGGACATTGTAAGGTGTTAATCTTCTTATGTCTTCTAAAGGTACACTTAGATGTGTTTTTGGACATTGTTTCGAAGGTTAGATTGTATTACCACAAAGAAAATTGACATAGACCAACAGATTTGGAAGCACATATATCATATCATGCAACAATTTTTTAACATTCATAAGGTCATGATTTATATTCTGGTTTAATAGTGATAATCAAGGGTTTCATAATATTTTTTCCTTGCGTTTAGGATGAAACCCGAAAAGGGGAGCCTATCAGTCCGCAATGATGTCTGAACACGGTTTCAAGTAACTACTATCAATCTCAGTGTAATGCAAAATGCCAATTATTAAAGTAAGTTTTTTTTTTTCTTCATTTCTCATTTTTATGTCAATGTTGTTTTGTGATACAAATGTTGATGTGAAACTAGATGTGCTCCATAGATGAGAGCATTTGTAATTGTGGAACGAGATGTATGTAAGTAAATCTAAAATGGTTAAACTTTATCATTAAAGGGTTAAATTTGTATGCAAGGAATGTTTATACTCATCATTATCATATTATACAAAACTAACGCCCCAACTTAAATATTGCTATTTTTAATTGAAGGGTTTCATGCATTTAAGTTAGGTATACACAATCGTGATTTTGTTATTTTGCTAATTATTAAACTATCAAAGTGGTTAAGTTTTAATTGATTTGTGTATCATTATAAAAATTCTAATCGAGTTTAAACAAATATAACAATTATGCTATTAGATTTTTTCTGAATCTTAGCCCGTGCAATGCACGGGTATTAAAGACTATGGCATTCAATGGAATCTGAATTACACTATGACATCATGTTAAAATATCTTAAACAATTAATGGGTCAAATCTAATCTTAGGCAAGGGTCGAGAATACTTAGGTACGAAAGAAAACGCATTTGTCTAATAATGTAGACTTTTTTTATATAAATTATTAGAGTATCAATTTTGTTGTAATCCTTTTTTATAAATTGTTTGTTGGCGTTATGTTAGTCAACAAAATTGGATGTTTGTATTTAGTATTAAATTTACTTAATCCTCATTATTTTTTTAAAGAATCTGCCAGTGCGGTGCACAGGTATCGATGGAAGCAGAAGTAATATCAGGAAGTAATATTGGTTTTTGTACTTTTAGTTCAAGAATTTCGATGTCTTCTTCAGATAAAAAATTCCATTTAAATTCAATAGTAGACAATTTCCGATTGCGGTATGTTTGGGAATAACAGCTAACAAAAGCCAATGCCAGTCACTTTCAGGAGTTGGACTCTATTTAAAGAATTCGTGCTTTAATCATGGTCAGCTTTATGTTGCATTATCAAGGGTTAAGAGCACGGATGAACTAGAACTTCTCATATTGGATGAAGACGGATAAGTGACAAACATAACATCAAATATTGTTTATAAGTCTATATTTTCAAATTTGTAAATATTTTTCTTTCTCTAATGTTAATTTTTTTCTTTAATTCCAATTATCAAATTACATGTATTATAATATGTTATTATAAATATTAATTTTTTAAAAATCCACCCGTGCGTGGCACGGGTATCAAAAACTAGTATATATATATAAATATATATATATTGTTAAATAGAGTCGGGAACTAGTTACAGTAGAATCTCGATAATTTAATACTCGATAAATTAATAACCTCGATAAAATTAATAAAATGTCCGGTCCCAACTTGGGAGTAGTACAAAATTGGGCCCCAATCGATAAAATAATAAGATAATATTTTTTTTTGAAATCCCAGTGTAAATATATTGGTCCCAACGAAACTATAAATTAATAATTACTAAAACATTCCAAAATTCTAGGATTGTCTAGTAACAAATGAATCTATAGTCACTTGTTTGTTTTAACTTTAAATCTATATGGAGTTCATCTTTAAATATCCACACTGCACTTAAGAGTTGAGGCACTGTATTCTCGTATTGCAACAAAAAGTTGTGAAGAGTTGTTGTCGTTTGCAATGTTTCTTTCCGAGTGACCGGTTCCAAAAGTACTAAATCATCATCAACTGGATTTTAAATGGTATCATTAGAAATTTTATAGTGATCAATCTAGATCTATGTACATTGAACTTGACAAGTTCATTAATGTGTGAATCTACATGAGAATTTTGAAGGTCCTTGTTTCTCTTTTATTCAAATAGGTAAAGTGAACGGACATGAAAATTTTGATGGTCGATGCATTGATTTGAGAGTTGCACACGAATATAAGCCGACTCTTTAGATTAATAACTTATTAATTTATCAATATAATAATATCTCGCTAAATTAATAAAATATCTCGGTCCCAACATTATTAATTTATAGAGGTTTCATTGTATGTAAGTTACTAATATAAATGATGAATTTTATAATTTTATTAAAGAAAAAAGAAATTATATTAATCATATCTTCATCCGAACAAACATAAAATATCCATATTCTTTCTAATTTGTATCTCTCTAGAAAAAACACCACCACATCATTGAAGATTCATCTGTAATTTAAAATGACAGATATGATCGTCTTCACTCTTCACCATCACCGTTACGTCCGGTTGTCTTCATCCATCGCCGCCATCTCACCCAATTCAGGCAACACCACCTCTAACGTTATCACCACCAGTTCCGATTCCATCAATCCAACAGTGATAATGTAGACGCAATCTGCGACAACATACTCATATTAAAAAATAATCGAAAACAAGGGGAAAGATCTATAGAAAACCAATAATTATCCAAAAAACCAACCTTTTTTTCTCTATAACTTCTTCATATATTAATATTTTTTAAAAATAATTTCACCAAAAATTCTATAATTTTATTAGCTTTATTTATGGGAAAAAAAATTTAAAAAATAAAAAGTTTAGTGATTTTTTATTATTGCATCATGCAATAGTACCAATAGTATTGCATAATGCATTATAATTAAAACTACTTAAAACAAGAGACTTAACTTAAATATGAATGTGGTTTATGCGAATAATGTAAAAAACAAAGAATTGACATTCATAAACCAATTTTATATTATTGTTGCATAGTGCAATATTAATTTCAAGCTAAAATTCGAATTTTATTTTATTTTTAAAAAAAACTCGAAAACGTTTTTAAAGTTTTTTCTTTTTCCAATATTCTTAAAATCATGAAAGAAACATATAAAAAAAGTTTAAAAAAAATAACTTTTTTCCTTGGTTTTTTGGTCCTTTATAAAATATTGGTTTTCTATAAAACCCAACCCTCGAAAACAAACACCGATAAAATCAACAAATAACTCTTAATCCAGATATTTGGTGGTGTCTCAAGTACATAGTATGAGCCTTATTATATAGAACTAGTGAGTGACCCGGGTAAATACCCGAGGCTATGATATAAAAAGATCTATGTGAAATGAAAGATGAATCTAAATTGGAAGAAAAATTGAACTGAATAATACATAAAGCTAAAGAGCCGATAAATATTCAATAATATTAAATTTACAAGTTTAAAAAAAGATTTGAATACAATGTTTTTTGTTACATTCGTCTGGCGACCATCTTTATATAAAATTAAGATTCTAAGACACTTTTTGCTTTTCACTCTTAATAGAGCAACGTACAGCTGGCCATAGAAGAATACCGGGTTCTTTAAAAACAGTCAAACTTTAGACAGCGATTGACCTTAGCTTTTTTTATGGTCAATAAAAGTCTTGGAATAAACGACTGATTCGTTGATCAAAACCTAAGCAATATGGGTCTAGTTTTGTTAGGTTTTCTGTCACGAATCCAAAGCAATTTACGAATCAAATTTTTGTTGAAAAGTAAAGGAGATATGATGAATAAAAGTTGTGTTATTGTAAACAAAAATATGGATAATTCTTTTATTGAAAGAATTTAATTTAATGTAATTATTTAATTCTAAATTATGAGAAATTGAGAAGTAAGCAAATTCAATGTGGCACACCTAAAATTATGACACATGGACTATAAAAACTCATGTTTATTATATAGATAGATTCTTAGACCGACTTAACTAGAGATTCAAAAACCGACCTAATGAACATCTAGCCTACCAATTTTGACTACAATTACAATTTTTACCAACTTTTACGTAACCTAGTAACTCAAAAATCAATTCTTTTCTATCCTAAGTAAATTATTAAAACAACTTCTAATTAAACTAAACAACTTAAAAATTAAATCAAGATTAATTCATCAGCTCAAAATAGCGACAAGATATCCAGTCTCTGACGAACATTTTGGTTGCCTTTAATCCATGTTTTCCCAATCCCGTCTCCGACAAATATCCGTTCCTCTTCTTATTAGTCACCTCCACGTACTCAGTTACTGGCCTAACTGGTTAGGTTACTAAACCGGTTAGTAAACCTAAAACATCTAGTTTATTTAACCGGTTACTTTGCTAGCGTAGCTAAATTTGAGACTTCAAAAAGTATAAAAATTAATAATATATAATCTCAAAATCATTGATACAGGATAGCTATCGAAAATTCGACATGTGAGGTGAGTGGTCTACTCATCTTAGCCGCTTAAAGTGGTGGCCAAAAACCAAACGTGCTTCTTTATTTTTGGTAACGACACTTTTATTTTATTTTGTGTATGGGACCTTCCCCTCCTCCCACCATATTTTTATCTCTTCACGTTTATTCAATGGTCCTTCCTTGCAATTATTAATAAACAACAAAGTATCTGAATCAGATCTTGTGTTGCACATTCATTTCACAATCCATACGTTCCTTTCATTCATCTTTCCTATATTAATTCTAAAGATTAAAAAAACACAAAACTAGAACATGCATCCTGTTTGACCCCTATATCCAGAGAAACATTGAACGAACTTACGAGTAACGAACATGCCGGAGTTGTGAAACATAGTAATACTAAGTTTCGATTACATATAAACGAACAGATCGATTCATAATTCACGTGTTACACTAAAATCATACACACGGATCAAACGAAACGAACCGAACCGAACCAGTTTATTCGTTATGGATCTGAAAAGCTTTTAGTTAAGCCTACACGGAGCTGATCCTCGGAGTAAAGCCGACCGCCCATTCTCACGGTCGCTTGTTGGATCATCAACTCGTTAACCACGGACACGCTCGCATGGTTCACTTCTAGATCGAGCTCCTTCAAAGCCGCCATCAGCCGGGCCGCAGGGTGGTTCCTTTTGTTACATTGGATTCTAATCATCGCGTCCCAGCCCATGAGCTTCACGTCCACGTCCAAATCCGAATCCGCGGGCGGAAGGTGGTTGGTGGTGGACGTTTTCACGTCGTCCGGGACCGACATGCCCGAGGAAGACGATTGGCGGGAGGTTTTGGTTAACAACTCTTTCTTTAACGCGTCGTGTTGGTTCGCCAACTCTTCTTTGTCGCATTCGGTCTTTTCGAGCTTTGATTTGAGCTCGTTGATGTACGAGATGGTGTCGCCGAGGAGGGACGCTTTGTCCATTTTCGAGACGTTGGGGACCACGGCACGGAGGGCGTAGAACCGCTGGTTTAGTTTCTCTCTCCTTTGCCGCTCGGCTTCCACGTGATTCAACGGCTCTTCTCGGCCGTTGGCCGGTTTTCGTCCTCTTTTTCGAGGTTTTTTCTCCGGCTCCGCTATCATTTTGGGTTCCGCTTCCCGGATGACAGCCGGTTCAAGGTTCGAGTAGCCGGAATCCACTCTGGTCAATGCACCACCATCTAATTTAACCGAGGGAAGCACGCCGGAGGCGAAAGAGAGAGTCGCGTCTTCGTTGTTTCCGCTCGTAATTAGTGATTTCTTGTTGTTGTTATTGTTATTATTATTGTTATTATTAATCTCCACTCCAATGGTAGTACAACTCCTCTTATTATCCCTGAAATTATTATTGTTGTTATTATCCCTGAAATTCAGAACAATTTCGCCGGATTCCGGCTTATTATACGAAGAATTTCCGGTTCTTCCGCCGTTGGCTCCGTCAAAAGATCTGAAATCGGAGAAATTCAACTCCGTGCTCCCGAAAACCCCCTGATTCGGATTAATATGAGCAGATCTAGGGTTTTCAGATAACGGATTAGGGTTTTCAAACGGGAGCCGTTTCGGAACGTGATTATCGACTGACGGAATGACACGTGTGGCCTGAGCGCAGATTACGTCAACGGAATCCTTAACCGTTTCCGTAACCGCCGCCACGTCAGCAGTCACCGTAGATGAAGCTACCGGATCCGTAATCCAAAGCGACGCCGGATCGTTATCACCTTCGGTAGCTTGATCTCTGTTGACCTGCATCATCTCGTTACATTCGTTGAAACTGAAATTAAACGAAACCCTAACTTTTTTCATCACTTCCGAGCTCTGAAAAACCAACTCCGTTGAGCCTAATTCAACGACTCCTCCAGCGAATGGAATACACGCGATGGTTTGCAGCCCGAAACCCTGACCCTGACGCGCTCGCTCGCAGTGAGACGCCATCAGCCGTTCAGATCCAACAACCCAAACCGCTTGATTCGTGAACGCCGCCTGACCGGGGAGCCCGTCGCCGTTGACGAACGACTGCGTCATGGAGATCAGGTAGAACCACTCGGTATCCGTGACTTCTTCGTCTACAGCTTCGTTTTCCGGCGACTGTACGCCGGAGATCAACGAATTGAGCTCCCGGAGCACTTTCTTCCGGTACTGCTGCTCCGCCGTCGTCGCCGCCGACGTCGCCGTAGTTCTCGGCTTGTTGACCTCCCCTTTGTAGTATCCATCTCCCCAGCCTAAGACCGGAGCGCCGGAATACTCGAGGACGGACGATTGCCAGAAGATAGCGTACGTCCACGACTCACGCGCCGTGTCCATCAAACCCTGGAGTCGCTGCTGCAACGTGTCCGGGTTAAACTCGTTGACAACGATGGAGGTGGAAGCGGAGGACGACGCCGGATGGACGGTGGCCGTCGCCGTCGCGGTGGCCGTGGAATTACTGGCCCAAATGGAGGTCATGTCGGAGGTGGTGAAGGCGTCCATCATGGACGCGTTGTCGTCGGGAGTCCAGTGGTTCATGAGGTTTAGGCGGTAATCGGTCATTCGGTGAACCGGCCGGTGGTCGGCGGCGGGGGAGTAGGTTAGTGTGTGTGAAACTGTGAAAGGTGGATTGAGTGGATGAGAAGGGTGTGATGTGGTTTCCGAGAATTATTAAACAAGGGTGGATTTATGGACACGTTTTTTTACCTGTTGCTATCGGGCTATGTATTATAGTCGATAATAATAATAATATTAATATAATTTGTAGGTCGTTATTATGTACAGTTATTTTTCTTTGACTTTACCAGCTCTTTTTCTGTTTGTTAAAACTAAATTATTATCTAATTATTACATTTCGACTAAATGTCGTATTCTAAGGTTGAGGTTATTTTGAGAAGTTTAGTTTGGATAAGAAGTAATCATAGCCATTAGATTTTAAATTAAATGAAGATCTATGACTTAAAATTTTTCTGGGTAAATTAGAGAGAAAAACTAAAGAAAATCAAAGATGGAAGGGTATTTTTGACACTTTATCAAATTCCCCCATTTTTTAAACCTTCATAACTTTTAGATACGACATTATTTTTTAAAAAAAATTACACCATAAAAACGAGCGTTTTTTTATCTTTAAAACGCGTATAGTGTTGCTATATAAAAAATCAAATTTTTTTTTTACTATTTCGATTGTATCAAAATGTTCAGATCATTGTGTCATTGTGTCGTTGTGTCATTGTGTCAAAATATTCAGATCATTGTGTCATATTGTGTCAAAATGTCATTGTGTCATATGGTGTTAAAAACCGAAAAAATAATTTTTTTTAATTTTATATATAGCAGCACGATATATATACTTTTGACACGACGACACAATGACACAATGATCTGAACATTTTGACACAATGACATAATGATGTGTCAAAATGTTCTGATCATTGTTTCATATGATGACAAAAACCGAAAGAGTAATTAATTTTATATATAGCAACACTATATATACTTTTGACACGACGACACAATGACACAATGATCTGAACATTTTGACACAATGACACAATGATGTGTCGAAAATGTTCAGATCATTGTTTCATATTGCGCCAAAAACCGAAAGAGTATTTAATTTATAATTATACCAATGAAAATTGAAGATGAATAGGAGAGTTTTAGTATCTCATAGTTTGGCCACATGATTTTGTAGCTTTGACATTTTATACCCCTAAAAGTTTTATTATATTTATAAGTATTCCTTTCTTGAACATGGAACAGTCTGGAAGACTCATGTATCTTTCTCTTTCTCTTTCACTTTAGGGTTTTCCCCGTCGATCTGTTATGCCGGTTGGGTGACTTCCGTCGTCGCCGAGTTTAATCTCCGGTGACCGGATGGGTGATGGTTGGTGTTTGTAATATTTTGCGGTGGTTCTTGCTGCCTGATTGGCTTCCGCCGTCGCCGTGTCTCATCTCCCGTGGTTGGGTTGCTGTCGACCTTTTCAAACCCATTTTAGGGTTTACTCGGCGGCGCCGCTACGACTGACCTTTGATGTCGTTGCCGTGCATGTCGTCGTATTTATGTTTGGCTTGAGTTGCGATGATGGATCCGGCGACGAGACGGCGTATAGCGCAACCGTCGTCGGAATCTGAGCTACTGTTATGTGGTTTACACATTTGTTGTCTTTGATTTGGGACTGATTCTACGATTTGAAAGAAATTGGGTTTCGTAGGCTGTCTCTTCGCGCCGCTACGACGACCTGATGTCGTTGTCGTGATGTCGTGTTTGTTGGCTGAGTTGCGATGATGGATCCGGCGACGAGACGGCGTATAGCGCAACCGTCGTCGGAATCTGACTCGTTATGTGGTTTACACATTTGTTGTCTTTGATTTGGGACTGACGATTAAAGAAATTGGGTTTCGTAGGCTGTCTCTTCGGCGCCGGAGGTTTTTAAAAACCTAGATCTGAAATCTTCTCTACTGCTCTGTTGACCGATTGTCATTTTAGGGTTTTCAATAACTCATATCTGAATGCTAAGGTAAGTTATGATGTATCTATTCTACTTTGAGGATGCGGTTGACCATGGTTTCATTTCATAGTGATTCGCTGAGGCTAATTGAATGATATTGATTGTCCCTTTCTGTTTCTGTTGAGGCTTGGTTATGATAATCGAGGGTGGTTTCGTGGCTTCTGTTGTGAGTCCCTTATTCTGTTAATTTTATGTTTCAAGAGATGATCTCTATGGTGGTTTGCATATGGCCCTTCTTTGTCGCTGCACTATTTTACATACAATGCACTTGCTTTCTGTTGACGTTTGTATGGGCTATGATGAGACAGATATGTGTTTGAGGTAGTGGTAACGACTAGGCGTGAACTTTGTTTATCGCAGTCGTAGCACATCCGAACTCTTGATCTGAGCATTTAGTGCTATGATGATTTATATCGTTTATCTGAGCCGTGGTTCTTCATAATTGCTTTTGATATAATTTGAGAAGCTCTACACTGCAATGAAATAATTTATTCTTTTGAGGCTATGATTAAATTTTCATGAGCTTCTCCTACTGATGTTCTTCATTTGTCCCATTGACGCTATTCTGCTAACGAAATAATATGTCCATTTAAGGCTATGATGAATCTTTTCTGAGCCTCTGTTTCTGTTGTTCTTCATGGTTTGTATGAAGATGTGAGGCCAGTTTTCTCACCCTATGTTGGTGCTATTTTCTTTGTTATTGTTTTCTGCAAAACGATTGAAGAATGTTAGTCCTATCATAAACAGGTTCAGGTATACGAGACGATTGAAGTATATTAGTCCTATCATAAACAGTTTCAAGTTGCCTGCCGCAAAGTATTCTTCATACAATTTTTTCTATTTGCAGGATCTGATAGAAGAATTCTTCGTCTATGCAGGAGGGTATTACTTAAAAGGTAACTTTCATTTGTAGTAAAGAGAGAGAGAGAGAGAGAGAGAGAGAGAGAGAGATAGCAACTTAAGTGTAATCCCTAATGTCTATTTATTTTTTCTTGCTTTATTTTGTTAGTTTGTTCTTGGTTTGTGATATCACTTTTAGTTCTTTTTCTTTACTCAAGGATTGCTTCATCTTTTGGAGTAGAGCATTGAATAATAAAAATTTAAACTTTCATATCTGAGGTTTTGTACATTGTATGTTCTATTATTAGCTTCTTTTGTTAATGCTCTCTCTTCTTAATTTTTGGGTGCAGGTGTGGGAATTAATCTGCATTCGTTGTTATGTGTGATTTAAGGTGAGTTTCTTATGTATCCTACTCCTTTTTTGTTGTTGTATGCTTTGTTCCTTATGGATCTTTAAGATAATTGCTGTTAGTTAGTCACTAAAAATCATAAGCATGCTACCAATTGTAAGGTGGGAGGAATGTGCAAAAAGGTAGAACCAAAAGCCTAAAACATCATGAGGGTATAAGTTTTAAGAGATATAGAAATTATATAATGTCACAATTGGACCGGCTCTGTCTATAAAATGCTCCTCAGTACTAATTATTTGTTATATAAATATGAGGTCTGTTAAGGATTCTTCGGATGAACTATATGAAACTATTAAATAATAGATGAACATAATGAAAATCTAATTTTTCTTCAACCCTTCATTAAGATGAAGGTGCATTCTGGATTTCAATGTTATTGGCTAATTTTTTAATACTCTTGCATAAAGTGCAAAAGCAAACCTCTTATATATCATAACAAGTAACTTTCTAATACTGGTCAAATGGGTCAGCATTCAGGACTTTTGGGTAACATGTCAAATGGATCCGGATCAAAATGGGTAACCGTTTAACATGGTTAAATTACTTATGACCCATTATGGTTACTTTATAAATAGCAAAGAATGTAGGTTTTGCACTGCTTATACATTCATCATCGAAAACGCAGGTTAGTCATGTCACTTGACTATTATGTACAAACATGCATCTTTTAACTACGAACATTAGAAATGGTGGATTGGTTAATGCTTCAGCAGGGAATAGCTTCGCAACTTTGGAGACAGGGGTTTGAAGGTTTTGGTTGCACAAATTAGTCGCTTAACTGATGTTTGATTGCCTCAGCAGGAGTTGTTTGCAGGTATTGTTGTTGCTTTCATTTTAATTGGCTTAATTTTCATATATTAAATGGCCTTTTTATGAAGTGTAATTGTTTTTTAGGATGGGTCACTGAATTCGATGATCTAAACTTCCGATTTCATCTACTTGGCTAAGAGTTCAAATGGATATTTGGCTGCCTCAAGATGTCAAAAAAATGGTTGCACATATCTCAGGTTATAACTTGGTTTTTTAGCATTCAATATGTATAACGTTAGATGGGTGGATGGCCATTTTGTGAGTGAGAAAGACTTTTAGTGTTTTTCCAATCCAAAAACTACTTTTTAAATTATATAAACAAGTAACTAGGAGCCCGCCCGTCGCAACGCGCGGGTGTACTTTTTGGTGTGTAATATCTGTTACTAACTGCTGCTACTTGCACATGATAATTACTTGCGATTTGCTATTACAGGCATAGACTCTCACATTTATTTAAAACTTTACCTCATACAATTGTTCTATGTCCCAGATCTGTTGTTGGTTCAAATTAGTTTTGCTACAATTGAATATGCTCAGTTATGGCAATCTCTAACTATCACTAACCAAACATTTAAAAACTGCTGGTACGCCATAAACAATTGGAGGTCTTTTGCAACGCAATACAGCATTGAGATTGAATAGTAAATTCGTCTCCGATATGATTTCAACATCAAAGCAATTTTCATATCTAAAATCGTAGGCTACATGTTTTGGTAGTGGTTTGTAAGAAATAGCCTAAACTTTTCACTTTTGTACTATATATTTTGGTTGGGCTGTGACAAATACCTTAAACATATATAACTCTACTACTACTACTATCTTTGTCATGTTCGCATTCAGTGGTCACTTAATATGCCCCGCCGCAACGCGCGGAGGGGTCATCCATCTTGTTTTATATATAGCAACACTATATATACTTTTGACACGACGACACAATGACACAATGATCTGAACATTTTGACACAATGACACAATGATGTGTCAAAATGTTCAGATCATTGTTTCATATTGTGCCAAAAACCGAAAGAGTATTTAAATTTTATATATAGCAACACTATATATACTTTTGACACGACGACACAATGACACAATGATCTGAACATTTCGACACAATGACACAATGACCTGTGTCAAAAATCGAAAGAGTAATTTTTTTTTATTTTTTATATAGCAACACTATATGCGTTTTAAAGATAAAAAAATGCTCGTTTTTATGGTGTAATTTTTTTAAAAAAATAATATCGTATGTGAAAGTTATGAATGTTTAAAGAAATTGGGGGAAATAGATAAAAAGTCAACAAAAGTGGCTAAGATCTGAACATTTCGACACAATGATCTGAACATTTCGACACAATGACTGAAAATCCCTCCTTCCTTTTTTATTAGATCAATATCCAATGGCTGAAAATCCTTCTTATCCTTTTTTTTTCAAAAATGGGTGTTTTACCCAAAAAAAACATCAAAAATGGGTGTTGAACTTTTTTTTTTCTAAAATGGGATTTTCGCACTTGGCAGGTGCGAAATCAGCTTCGGGACTAGCTTCGGTGGAGGAATCTCTGGTTCGGTTCCGACGATTGCAGTGTGGTGGGCCCATTTCGCATCTCGCAAATGCGAGATTCACTTTTCTATAACCTATTTCGCACCTGGGAGGTGCGAAATGTCATAAATCAGCTTTTTTTTTCGCAGACCACTAATGGAGACAATGAATGCATGCATACATGCATGCCACACACACAAGAATCACAAGAATACCCGACATTTAACATGCATGCTACAACTTTATTCAAACCTCACAAACCAACAATTAATTTTCTGCCATCTTATTTATTCACATGCATGCTACAAGACAATTTTTTTAAAACTTTCATCTACCACCAACAATAAATTGATTGCATAATTCCAAAACACCACTCCCAAAATCTGACAAACACTATGCATGCATGACATAACTTTTGACCATATTCCATAATTCACCAATTTTGAAATCCTTTTATACCCGTAAAATTTTTATAGAATTATCACCTTCTTCATCACTCATCTTC
>JBCNJP010007946.1:0-14073 GCA_039602395.1 Deinandra increscens subsp. villosa
TTTATTTCTAGGCTTCAACATCGTAATCTCGTAAGAATTTTGGGATGTTGTGTTGAAGGGCAAGAAAGCATAATAGTTTATGAGTACTTGCCTAACAAAGGTTTAGATTTGTTTCTTTTTGGTAAGTTAAAAATCATGCATCAATATATCTCTATTTTGGTTCTGTCTATCATTCAAAATGAAAAAAAACTTATGGATTGAGTATTTTTTAGATGACACACAAGGAAAACTACTTGGTTGGGCACAACGATTCCACATTATCAATGGGATAGCACGTGGTTTACTTTATCTTCATCAAGATTCTCGACTAAGAATCATCCATAGAGACCTCAAAGCTGCTAACATTTTGCTTGACCATGACATGAACCCCAAGATATCTGATTTTGGACTTGCAAGAAGCTTTGGTGGACATGAAACCGAAACAAATACTAAAAAAGTGGTTGGAACATAGTAAGAACTAATTCATTATAACTATGTATCACATTGGTGTATCATTTTGTTTGGTTCTCATCAACCACTAAACATTTCTAATGTGCTAAAGTTATATCTACATTCTATACAGCGGATACATGTCGCCAGAATATGCAAGCAATGGGATGTTCTCTGTAAAATCAGACATTTTTAGTTTTGGTGTTTTAGTTTTAGAGATCGTGAGTGGAAAGAAAAACAGGGGATTCTTTCATGAAGATCATAACCACAACCTTCTTGGACATGTAAGATATAAACATTTGTCATATGTTAAAACACATTATGGTAACCAATTATCAATTTGATTTCATCTTAATAAACTAGGCATGTCACAAATTGTTTTGCCTAAATTTGCATAAACTTAAACCAAACCAGTACATTTGATCTAGTTATACACTATGATCATTGTTCTTTACTTGTTTGATGCATCTTAACTGATCAATGGTTAGGCATGGAGTCTCCATCAAATAGGAAAGCCTTTGGAACTCGGTGATGCATCTATGATGGCATCATGCCAGACAGTTGAAGTGTTGCTTTGCATCCATGTGGGTTTGCTATGTGTTCAGCGCAATCCAGCAGAGAGACCTAACATGTCTGATGTTGTAATGATGTTAGGTAGTGATGGTCAGTTGCCAGAACCGAAAGAACCGGGGTTTTATCTACAAGACGATAGATCTGGACCTGAAAGTTCCTCTAGCATACAAACACAACACTCAAACAATGGTCTTACGGTTACACTTTTAGACCCAAGATGATTAAACTATCCACTTCAAATATGAACTATATGGAAATTGGGTAAACCCATAACCAACTCCTAATAGTCAGAAATGCCCCATGCCTAGGGACTCTAACTTTATTTTTTCTATCTTCTGTTTCTCATGCATATCTTTATTTAGGAGAATTTTTTCAACCTTTGCATGTTGCCCGTGTTGTGAGTAGGTATTGAGTAGGTACATAATATATAGAAGTTTCATATATTTTGATGTTTAATGTACTTTCATTTTGGAGTTAATGAGATAACATTAAATTATTCAATTGCAATTTCTTTTCGAAATTGGTTATCTTGAATTTGAACAATTGATGTTTTCTTCGAATTACAAAATATGTCCATGGCGTGAATCACTAACCCTTGAAGAATACATAGCCATCATGGTTGAAAAAATTTCCGGCCAACTCGTCAACTCGATCTTCGATGGACAATATCAAATCATATGTCCAAAGCTACCACCATGCACGATCAAAATACATAACTCAATATCATTGTCTATCAACATGCGGATCAATATGACCAATGTCAAAACCTTATTACCACCCTGAACAAACCTCAAAACGTAATATAAATCAGCACCGAATGGTTTAGAACGAATCACTAAGCGTTTTGTTTATTTACAAGACTAGTCTTTGATACCCGTGCATCGCACAGTTAGAGTTCTAAAAATCATTTTCTAATGCATACATTAATTCATTCTAAAATCTACTTCACATGCTTGAAAGTTGGATCGAACACAACACTCTTGAGTCAGAGAGATACACATTTGTTGCTAAACTATGTAGGGATGAGCAGGGTATTGTACCCGTGCCTGACCGGTACCGATCCCGGTTAGTATCCGGTCCCGTTTTAAACAAAAACTGGGTAGCGATCCCGGTACCTAATATATCGATACGGGTACTGGATACTAGGATTTGGGTATAATACATATTGGGTACCTGGTTAGCAAATTCCAAAACTTTTACCTGCTTTTGTATGTTCATCATGCTACATCAAATCAAACTAGATACAAATTAATAAACTAATCAATAAAAACACAAACACACCAAATCATATATTAAAAACTGCAATAAAAACACACACACACAACAAATAATATGTTGAACCATTCGAATAATAACAGTGTTGTGAACTGATCTAGCTACCACACACAAAATATTAGTACGGTACAACCAATCAAAAATATGAAATTCAAATGGGGAAAGAGTAAGAGGAGTTTAACTCTAAAAGAAAGGTTGACTCGGGCTCCGATGTTAGCCTTATCGGACGGAGTTGAAGATTTAGTAGTGTATTCGGATACTTCGTACCTCGGCCTCGATTATGCACTTATGCAACGAGGAAGGGGACAACATACGCGTCGAGGCAGTTGAAGGAGCACGAGGTCAAGTATCCTACCCATGATCTCGAGTTAGCGGCAGTAGTGTTTGCATTAAAAATATGGCGTCATTACCTTTACGGTGTTAAGTGCATGATATATTCTGATCATAAGAGTTTAAAATATTTCTTTAATCAAAAGGAGTTGAATATGAGGTAGAGAAGATGGTTGGAACTTATTAAAAATTACGACTGTGAGATTCATTACCATCCGGGAAAGGCCAATGTGGTGGCGGACGCATTGAGTTTTGCCCCTATAAAAAGTGAAGTCAATGAGGTTGGTGGTAACATCGAGCATTCTGGACTTGATCAAGAGTGCTCAAGCTGAGGCAATGAAGGAAGAAAATTGGAAAAAGGCACGAATTAAAGGGGCGGTGAAGGACCTAGTCGATGGTGAAAACAGTATTAAGTATCGATTTGGCCGGTTATGGGTTCCAAACACTCGTGGTGTGAAAGAGTTACTTCTTGACGAGGCTCACAAGTGTTACTCAATTCACCCGAGGGCCACAAATATGTATCATGTTTTAAAATGTGACTACTGGTGGCCCGGAATGAAGCGTGACATCGTTAAGTATGTAGAGAAATGTTTGATTTGTTTACAAGTCAAAGCGGAGCATCAAAAGCCCTATGGTAAATTGCAACCGTTGGAAATACCTGAATGGAAGTGGGAGCATATCACAATGGATTTTCTTACCAAACTACCTAGGACGGCAAGGAGATTTGATTCGATTTGGATGGTGGTGGATAGACTTACTAAGAGCGCGCATTTTCTTCATGTTAGTGAGTCATATACTTCTGAGCAGATGGCAGATATTTATATTAAACAGATAGTGTCAAGGCACGGTATTCTGGTGTCTATTACATCCGATCGAGATACCCGTTTTACCTCTCGGTTTTGGCAAGAGTTTCAGAAGGATTTGGGCACTAGGTTACATTTTAGTACCGCATATCATCCTCAAACCGATGGAAAGAGTGAGAGAACAATTTAAACACTCGAGGATATGTTGTGAGCATGTGTTTTAGACTTTGGAGGCAGTTGGGACTCTCATCTACCGTTGGTAGAGTTCGCCTATAATAACAGCTACCATGCTAGTATTGGGATGCCCCCGTATGAGAAGCTATATGGGCAAAAATGCCAGACTCCGATATGTTGGGGTGAAGTTGGATAGAGAGAACTTGCCCATAAAGATGTGGTTGAGGCCACGATAGAAAGACTTCATAAGATTAAGGCGCGTTTGAAAGCCGCTAAAGACCGACAAAAGTCTTATGCGGATAAGCGTAGGAGGTCTATGGAGTTTAAAAAGGGGATTTCTCAATGTTGAAAATGTCTCCCTGGAAGGGGGTGATTCATTTTAGGAAGAGGGGTAAATTAAGTCCAAGGTTTATCGAACCGTTTAGAATAATCGCAAAGGTGGGACAGACCGCTTACCAATTGAAACTTCCGGAGAAGTTGAAGGGTATTCATAACACTTTTCATGTATCCCATTTGAGGAAGTGTTTAACCGATGAAACCGCTTTTGTACCATTAGATGATACTGTGGTGGATGACAAATTGAATTATGTGGAAAGACCAATTGCCATAGTGAATCATAAGACCAAGCGACTTAGAAATAAGCAGATCAGACAAATGATGGTAACATGGGAGCACCAAAAGGGATCAAACACCACGTGGGAGTCCGAGGATGAGATGAGAAGATACTACCCTTATCTATATGGTACGTGATTTAAGTTTTCGGGGACGAAACTCCCTATAGGGGGGGGGGGGGGTATTTTGTCTATTTGAATATTTCGTTATTTAGGGTTGTCGGTTGGATAAGTGGAGTTAGAACAAAAACCCGATATGGTTAGTAACAATTACTAAGTTTAAATTTAGGGGATTAAGGTAATAAAATAGAAAAAAAAGGATGGGTTCTCATGTAAAATGCTAGTTGGGCTAAGTTTATAAAATTGTCAAATTAAGAGGGGGGGGGGGCATTATGTAAATGTGGTTAATAGAAGAAAATTAGTCTGGGAACTTCATCCCAAACATAACAACGATCGCGACGAGGCAGAGGGGAAGGAGAAGTTAGGGTTCTTGGCTCAAATCACCAAATTGGAAGTGTAGAACGGAAATCGTGAGAAAGGAAGTCAAATTGGGGGCTAGGTGGTCGCCTAGATTTTGGTTTTGCCATTTCATTCCTGTTTTGGGTGCAAGTAAGTGGTATTCTTGGTTTAAAGGTTTAATGATTTTTGACTAAAGGTTAAATTGATGCAGAAATTTGGTTTAGAAGGCGTTAATGTGCTTAGATTAAGCTTGAGTTTGCATTGCATGATTGAATTTGTAAGTAACTGTCGAATGTGGTGGTGAGGGTTAACACCCACCTCCTAGAAAATCAATATGTGCATATGGGTTGGAGAATTGGGAGTTGTTTTGGGATCAATATGCTCATATACAACTGAAATTATGAAGTAATGTGTAATCTAGGTATGTGATGTGCTTCTGGTTCATGTTGGGGTGGATGGGTAACTTAGATATACGTTATGGGCATGAATGATTTGAATGCACATTAGTGATGAAAGGTTCAAATGTACAGTTTATTTTGTATTAATCACTTCCCATACACACTAAATTGTGTATAACGTATATTATTTTAGTTAGTTTTTATGGTTAGTGTGTTAAAAGGTAAATAAGCTTAAATGTTATAATTTAGTTGAATCTATACTTTAACGGTTTAGCACTCCAAGTCCAACCGCATTTACATATTATGGGTGCTAAAAAATAGTTGATATTTTACTTGGGTAAGTAAATAAATAAAAACAAAATGATAAGAAGGTAATTATATGGATTTTTGTTTATGTCCAGGAGCATTCACGTGGGGAGAATTGAGAATCTTCTACCTATAAATTAACCAAAACATATTGGGTTGAGTTGGCACATAATAAGTGTGTCCACATCATCAATTGGTGATGTGGCACCCTCTAATGACACTAAAATCCTAGGTGTAATTTTGTTAGTTTTTTAGATTTTTTTTAGAATCTAAAGTATTAAACTTAAAATATAGGGAATGATCTTCGGAGCAATGAATACCTACCTTTTTTAAAAAAGTCAAATTAATTCTCCATTTAAGATTGAAATTTAAATTTACGTAAATATGGTTGACTAGATTTTAATCCAATACTTGCTTTTAATACTAAGTTTCCTACAAAATTGTTTCTTACTGGCTTGAAAAGTAAGTAATTCTACATCTTAAATCAATTTTCTTAAGTCTGTACATATTAAAGGATCTTTTGATTTGCATGAATATTGTTTTCTTTAGATAAACAATTTTTGAATTCTTGGGTCATAACTCATAAGTAAAGATTTAGTGCTAGATTTTGTATCTGTTCATGGTGTCTTCATTTAGGTTTTTGTAGATGAAAAAAATATGACAATCATTATGTCCTAAACCTATGATTTTCCTTTAAGACATTAGAAATTATCATCTATGTTAATGTCATGTTCAAGTATTTCATTCATTGATTATACTGTCATTGAGTCTTAAACAAGTATTTTTAAAAAGGGATATCATATTTTCAGGTGCTTCTATTGAGGACAATGCTCCAACTTCTGGATATGTATATAGAAGGATTGGACAGTAGGTTAAATTCTGTAAAATTATGTACGATTTGGTTGTGCGGGTCGTTTTCATGCAGAGACAACCCCGGGTGCTTTAATTTTCTTCTTCCATATTCAATGAATATGCAAAATATTTGTTTATTTGTGTTCGAGAAATTGTAGATTTACTTCATTCATTATTGTTGTTGGTGACTAGATTAACATTTGATGTTGGTTTTGTTTTATTCTCTTTAGATTAAGATCGATGAGCAAAGATGGTAATTTCAAGAAATTAACGTCTTAAATGCAGAGCTACAGGTGTGCAATTTATTTTCCCTTTCAAAACATCTATATAACAATATCTATTGTTAAATTCACTTTGTGATCTTTAAAAAATAAATTTGTTAAGTTGGGCATTATATATATTACATTTAGTTGGGGGTTCTTTGTTGTTAATATATTTATTTCCAGTTAGTATTTGCGTACATCATTAGCAATACATCAAAAGCTCTATCTCTTTATTCAACTTAGAATTTGATTGTTGCTTCTTTTATCGGATAACGTTCACATTGACATTTGATGTGAGTACTCATATTCGGTTTCTTTCCTTTGCTCAATTCATATTTCATTTCCAGGATTGGTTAACACGCTAGCTAGGGGATCTAAGAGGGGCTTTTGCTGCTACAGAGAGAATTATTCCATCTTATCGGGGTCAAAAATTGATTAAGCATTAGCTTATGGCTTGGAAAAAGACATCAGGCAAGAATTACAAGTAGATGATAACTTAAATATGTTTTTCATCGATGAATCAAATGACAAAAGGCGGTCTAAGAACACGAGGTACATATCATCTTTAACAGCAGCCAGCAGTGTTTGTAGTCTTGCAGGTTATGCTGATGTGGATGTAGACAAGTTGCATTCTTCATTCACATGTAGTTTCAATTTCTGGATGGATGGTATGTCGATTTGAGTAGGCGTACCAGTGGTTCAGTTTTATTATTATTTACATTCAACTAATTAATTATTAATTATTGCTGCTTTAAATTAGTACACACATCAATCTCCATAGTTATAGCTTGAGGTTTTTAAGACTTAACGGTTTGATCTAAATCACAACTTTGTTATGCCATAACATGTTGTATAATTGCAATGATTTTTGGAGAGTGGTATGATATTGATTATTAAAAATGTAATGTAAGTATAGAGCTAATTTATAAATGTTTTTACTTTTTGCTTTAGTTGTAGCTGAATATATTGAACCGACTCTAGCAGGCGCTATGAACATATGGTTGTTTTATATTTTCTTCAGCTGTGTCACTGTGTGTCAAAATGCTTAATTAGGTACAATTTGTTCATAAATGTTGCTGCAAAATAATGGTTAAATATGTAGATTTAGTTCTTAAACGGTGTACCTAATCGTTTCTTCTATTTATTTCTTTGTAGGTTCTTCATTTGCTGCATAATATAAATGGCACTCTCTTCTCAGTTGTACAATATCATGTGGGCATGGTGATGTATTAGATCAATCTCCATTTTGGTTTTGGTTTCCAGGATCATTTAGATGACATCTAAAATTTTGTTTTGGTCTTTGGAATGAATTTAGGTCCACTTTCATATTGAATTTAGTTTTCGAAAATTTTGTTTTGGTTTTTGGAATGATAACCAACTTACGTGTTAATTTTGGTTACAATCTATTTTACCTTCAAAATTTACTATAATAGATTATAATAATTGTTATTGTTTAAAAACCCCAACTATACAATGCACGTGTATTAAAAACTAACATATGTAATAAAGAACATTTTTTAAAATCTCTTTTTTCAAACTACCAAGTTAACTTTTACTTAATATTTGTTTCGTTTTTTGTCTTATTTATCTTCTTTTATGTTTTATTTCATATGTAGTTGTATGCAATCTCTTACTTTGTATTCAATTTTATATTATAACATCGGGTATTTACCCAGGTGTTGTTCATCCTCATGGTCCATGGCGCAATTGTAAGTCTGTAAACTAGATATTAAGAGGTGTTTTTCAGATCAAATTAAGATCATAAAAGGTCACCAATCACCCAAAATTAAATTGTTATTGTAATAACATAGGTCCTTTGGTAGTGTTAGCATACTCTTATGTTTCTTTTGTAATATTAACATATTGATTGCAGCAGATAAGTAAATTGCTTTTACGTTTCAAAGAAGTCAGTTTGCAATTTCAGTTTGTTTTGCAATGACTATAAACAAAAGCAATGTAAATCTCTTTCCAAAGTTTGATTGTTTTTAAAGAACCCAGTATTCTCGCATGGATAGTTATACGTTGCTTTATCAAGAGTGAAGAACAATAATTGTATTAAATCTTTATTTTAGATGAAACGGTCGACAAACAGTTGCAATAAAAAACATTTAAGTTTCTTTTTTCAAATTTATAAGTTACTCTTATTTAATATTTCTTACATTTTTAGTTTTATGTATTATTCCTTTTAGTTTTTATTTCGAATTTAGTTCTATGTTATATTTCATTTCATGATTTCGGTGGAAATTTCAGACAGAGTCTTCCCGTCCTTCAAGGCGCTTCAAATTAAGATGTTGTTACTTGATGCCTTACTTCGTATTACATTTGGAGAGAGTGTAAGGTTTTAAAGTTAACAAAAAACATACGTCTTCTTCAAGATAACGATCCATCAGAGATACAAGAAACAACTGATTTTACTCGATGGCTTTTGGATATTGGAGAAGGAAAAGTCGGTGGAGATAATGATGGTGAGTCAAATATAGATATTCCTCTTGATCTTCTTATTCATGATTCATCAGATCCAGTCAGTGATCTTATTGAGTTTGTTTACCCTTCGCTTCTTGACAACTTCGGTCATCGAGATTTTTGGTTAGAAAGAGTTGTTCTCGCACCAACTAATGAAGTTGTCGATGATATCATCAATCGTCTACTGTAGAAACCGGGGTCGGTGAGCCAAGCCAAACCCCGATGGCACAGCGGAAGCGGATCGGAGACTTTGTTAGCTTCGTCTTTGTAGAACAAATAAGCACCAAGAAGAACATAATGGAACCGGATCTTCAACAATGGTGTTGTGAGATGTGATGATGATGATGAGGATAAAATATAGAAGTAGTGATGAACAAGATAAATAGATAATCAAAGATGATGTTGAATGATTACAAGTTTACCTACACCACTCATGCTAGGTTTAGGTTCATGAACAAGTGTTCATGAACCCACACAACTTCAAAGTATCATGACTAAGCTCTCTCACTCATACAATCATACATACATGCTTAGTCTTTCACATGAGAAAGACTATATATACTAACCTAACAATGGCAAACTAGTAAATAACCAACAACTAGTCTAGTGACAAAATAAATAATGTTACAATAAATAATAAAGTCACTAATGCCATGTCTTTGGTTAATGAGAGTCTCGAGTCATAAACTTCACCGTGTTGTGCGAACGGTCAAACGGTAAGTGGTACGTTGAGTTTCATCTAACCAAATCTCGAACTCGTCGGTCTCGGAAATTCCCAACATCTACTTTTTTGGTTCCCGGTGAAGAGCATGAGTATTTAAGCTCATACTATGTATGTTAAGATGAGATGGTAGGTGACAGCTTTGATCGTAACATATACTCACCAGACGTCCTGAATTCTTTACATATATCTGGCATTCCAAATAATCGACTTGTGTTGAAAGTCGGTGTTCCTGTTATATTGCTTATTGATCAGAGGAATGGCCTATGTAATGGAACACGCCTTCAGATCGTATCTCTAGGAAAGCACGTGATTGAAGCGGTTACTATCTCTGGAAGCAACATTGGATTCAGGACTTTTATTCCTAGACTTTCCTTGGTTCCAACAGATAAAAGAATTGCTTTTCGGTTTCAGAGAAGGTAATTTCCGATCTTTGTTTGTTTGCAATGACGATAAACAAAAGTCAATGTCAATCTCTTTCGAGAGTTGGATTGTACTTGAAAGATCCTGTCTTCTCTCATGGTCAATTATATGTTGCTTTATCAAGGGTGAAGAAGAGCAAGAAGGGTCTGAAGATCTTAATTTTGGATGAAGACGGTCGTCCAACAAATGTAACAAGAAATATAATGTATAAATCTATCTTCTCAAATTTGTAATTGTTATTGAATTTTTTTTTATTATTATTGAATATTGTTTTACCGATAAGAATTTTTTGGATAGTATATATATCTATATTTTTTTTACGTTTTAGACCCGGGTATTTACCCGGGTATGTGGCTAGTTAAATAAATATGTCAAATTGAAATAGAAATTAAAGTCATGGTGTTTAAGAGGAATTGATGAGTGGTTTAAAATTGTATTTTATCATATATAAGTCATCATCCTAACACACCGAGTTGGGTCTAAAGTATAGTGGTTTAATCGGGTTTTGATAATTAGTATGTTGGGATGAAAATGAGCTTAAAAGGTATAATTAAATTAAACTCGGTTCATGACACGTTGGCAACTTAAATTTTATATTCATTTTTATATACATAGTCATCTCTAATTATTTTTAGAACAAAAGATAAATATATATAAATGAATTATTTTAAAATGAACAGGAAAATAAGTCTACCAACATGGATTTTGAATTAAAAGCTCAATTAAACAAATGAACAGAGGTGCACATGTGACGTACTGCATATAAAGTTTAGGTTCATGATTTAAATTGATGTGGGCCGTATAATTAAATCTACAAAAGATATACGTGGGCTGACTTGTGGGCTCACCCTCGAATACAATCATCAATAAAAGGGGCTTATCTCACATGCAGAGGTTCGACAATTGGAGAGGAGGAACAGGCGAACAGCCGTTTGGTTGTGGGATACGGACGGCAGAGAGAGAGAGGCGCAGCCTCTTAATTGGCTGCTTTGTTTTTGCAGTCAAACCAAGACTTTCATGTTGCTGTTTCTTCTAGCCAATATAGCAGATAAGTTTGTTTATTTATTTTTCTTTTTGATCATCAGTTAATTTTAATTAGTTTGTTTAGATATTTTAGTTGATTGTTATGATGACCGAACTTGTACTGACAGTATTTGTTTTGTTCATTATGATTGTTGGCTAAATCCTTCGTGATTACTTTGGGTGAAGAGTTAGTTAGGGCTCTTTTGAACTAGAGTTTTTTATGTTAGAGGTAACATTTGAGATTGTGACACTCAATTGATCTAAGTATTTGTTTGTTTTAATATTTTGCTTGTTATTATCGTATGCGCCCCCCGCTCCCGGACTACATTTTCAAGCATAGCTCTAGGACTATCTTAAGCAAGTACGTGATAATTAGTAATTAGGTTAATCAAACTGGATATGGATATGCCTATGTAATTTCCAGAATAGAAACCCGAAGTGATAAACTGGACACTTAACAGCCTGAATCCTAAAGTGGTTACCCTTATCATCATATAAGAGAAATAACTTAGTAGTAAGCTTAGTAATCTTGGTTTTATTAGTCCGTAGTTTGTTAGTTTACAATCAATCAATTCACAGCCAAGAGGCAATTTAGTTAATTAATTATGTTAAGTTAGTTTAGTAGTATAACTTAGGATAGTGACATTATTCTAGATTCGTAAATTAAGTTAGATAATTAGAGTCACTAATAACCACCAACTCCCTTGGTTCGATACCCTAGTTTGCCCTACTACAGTTTAAGTTATGTATTTGTGTAGCAGTCACGACACCCGTTATTAGGAATCCACGTGGGCTACAAATAGTCAAAGGAATGTGGGCTGATCTTTTAGTCTTTCTTGAGGACCAATCCAGGTGGGCTACGAAATTATTATGGGCCAGCATAAGATTTAAGGAGATAACAATAAAAGGAGGAGGGTTCGCATTCTATAAAGGAGGAGGCTACGGACGAAAGGAATTAATTCGAGAGGAACGGGAGGAGGAAAGAGGTGACAACCTCTTTGGCTGTGCACGCAATTTGAGTATCGCTGAGTGTTCAAGGAAGGGATCAAGTTTGGTTTGTTTTTATTCAGTTTATTATTAGTTTTTTCGGTTTGATTGAATATCTAGTTGATTACTTAACGATGAGTCATATAGTGACAATGTTTGATCTATTCATTATGTTTAGCTATATATTTTGTAGTTTTCTCCAGATGGATGGTTCATATATGTTTTACACTTAATGTAGTTTGGTTTATGTATTGGATCTTGTTTTATCTGTGATGACAAGCATTTAAATTTGATTGATGCATTAGTTAATTTAAATAATATGTGTGTGTTTTGAGTCCTCTCTTTACAATTACGTTCAGTTGATGACAAAACCTAGAGCGGGTTGGGTGACTAAAGGGGTTGAATTGACACTTATAAATTAGGTGATTGACATGGTTTGATGACAAAAAATTTGTTTTGATTACTACTTTAACTAATTTCCAGAACTATGTCTATGTGGTTCCCAATTAATTAACTGAGTTTTGTGTTAACCTAGAACCTGAAACCTGGAGGGGCTGCCTTGTTTTTATTTTTAATCAAATCAAGTTGAATTTCAATTTTAAATTAAGTTTAGTATTAATAATCAAACAAACCTGCAAATCTAACCACATGCTTCTCGTGGATTCGACACCCGACTTACATTGTCTATAGGTAAAGTTAGGTTAATTTTTGCATGACCCCAACGACAGGATATCAAATTGGCGTCGTTGCCGGGGAGTACGTGCGCTTATTAGTGATTTTAGTTTTTTTTTCGTGTTAGTTAATTTATCATTTTTGTTTTGTTTTGTTTGTTTTTCATAAAATTTCATTAAAAACCCGAAAAGATTTTTTTATTATTTTCTGCAATCTTAATTTTTATTAGTTTCGTTTAATTTCAAAACAAAACAAAAAAACGAAAAAAAAAGAATCATAAAATTTGTCTGGATTGTCCATTCTCCGATTCCATTGCATTTATTCTATCATTTCGAGCAGTGCTACACGGGTGGTTTCGTTGTTTTTTTTTATTGTTTGCAGGTAAATTAAGGATCATCATGGGGAAAGAGGAGAAGTGTTATAACTGCGGGAGTAGGTTTCACAGGATTAAATTTTGCCCGACACTGCCTTACGGGATCAGGATTGTCGAGGACTCGGAAGATGAGGAGGAGTATGACGATCCATGATCATATCATCAATATCAGGGATCTCAGTCGTACAATCAGGGATATTCTCAATCAGGGATCTCAGTCGTACAATCAGGGATATTCTCAATCCAAGAATTATAATTATTTAAATCATGATGCATATTCTAATAATGATAATTCTAACTTTACATCATTTGCAGGCTATGAAGATGGATATGGGAATAGTTACTCTCAACCAGCATATGAGGTTCATCAGGATTTTGAGGATTTTGACCAAGGGTATCCCCAATATCAGCCTGAACAAAATTACAATCAAGGGGGTTACGACCAAGACAGATACATTCAGCCATTCAGGGATACAACCAAGGTTACTATCAGGATGAATATCAGAGTCACTCGTATGATTATGTGGATTCACAGCAGGATCATGTTAAATTTCTATGTTTCTTCCAATTTATTTATGCCATGTCTTTTTCTTTTTTGCTTAGGTTTGTTGGGCTCTTTTTCTCCTATTGGGTTCAAGTGGTTGATGGGCTTATTCCCTTGTTTCTTCAAGATTTAGGGCTGCTTCTTTGGAGCCGTTATTCTTCTAGTGCATCACAATTCACAGCTGGATTTCCTCCTTTGTAGCTGCTCTTTACTCATTGCCTTTATTAGAGATTCGGTGGTTAATGTGTGATTGGAGTTTCTCTCGTTATGCCTTCCCAGTTCAAGTATAAAAGGAGGCCTCTTATGGTGTGTTTCATCATGAAGAAAAGACAAAAAGCTCATCTCTTTCTAAGTTTCTTGTCATTCTTCTTCTGGTGACCGGTGGTGTTAGAAC
>JBCNJP010007948.1:0-22308 GCA_039602395.1 Deinandra increscens subsp. villosa
TCGTCTAGGCTATGTTACTCATGTGCGGACACAAACTTACGTATGTATAATCGATAGGTGCACGGAAACTGCGCAAGACTCGAAGTCTTATTAAATTATAGCAGCGCACCCTAAGGTGAGTGTCACAACCTTTACGTTACGTCCGGTTTTGGATGATAACACACGCAAACACGTTACACACGGGTTTGGGTGATAACACAACAACTTTGATGTATGATTAAAGTAGAAATCCAACATATATCACATGTTCACGTAAAATGCTTATCTTTGAAAGTCCTTACATATCGAACCGTTAATAGTTTATAGCGAGGGGATATTGGGTAGTACTACTGGGGTCTGACAAACCCCACTCAGCGAGCACGAGATGCACCACCCGACTGGCGGTCGGACTGAGGACAATGTCAGCCTAAACTTACCGTGATCGAGTAGACACGGGGAAGGCAAACCACGTAAGGAATTATTCCTACAACTAATTGGTCAGCTTCGGTTGTGAACGTTTTAGTGACATGAACTTAGGCTCGCTACCTACGATATGGATTGTACTGTTAATATACATGCTTACATACGAATAAAAACTGTTGTATTCGTACTGCATAACTATACTAGTATACTTATGTGCTTAAGTGAACTCACTAACATTAGTTGACACTTGCTCTTATGCATGCCTTGCAGGACGCTAGGAGAATCGGATTTTTGGGCACGTACGCAGGTTAAACCTTATTTTTGGGAGCTTGCTTTTAAAACCTTTATCTTGAACTTTATTTACTTGTCGGGCGCTTGTTTTGCGCAACATAACTTTTATAAGCTTCCGCTAAACTTAAACTCTGGTTTGATATTTCCCGTTTGGAAATATATTTATATTTCGAACCCTTAACTTATGTTTGATGTAACTAATGACTCGGGTCCTGGTCTGGTTCACACCCCACACGGTAAAACTCCGTTCGTAGAAATTAGGGGTGTGACATGGTTGGCTACCGATCTAGGCAAAACCTAATTAATTACTAGTGACACATAGACATGCCCCCCAATTGCCTAATTGACCTAATACCTTAAGGTTCTAAAGGGCTGCTTAGTTCCTGCCGCAAGAAAGTGCTAGATCATGACAGTTGACCCCTAAAACCCTAAGTTACTAGTTAGGTTAAACAAATTTAGCATGCGGGTGCTCAACGGTTGCAAGAATTCCGGAACAACTAATAACCAATCGGTTAGGAATAGAACAATTTAACCAACCAATCACCAAAAGCAGTTATAGGTGATTAGCCGGACATGGCTAACGATGAACACATGATTGTTTTGGTCAAAAATTCACTTAGGAATCCTGTATTCCAAACTTAGATTGTGAGGTAGTGTGCTTAATTATCAAATGAGCAAGTAATCCAAGTTAGGATGATAACACAAGGATTTTAGCGAGGAAAACTCCAGAATCCTTCGAGTTGCCTCTAGGAATCCTGGATAAAAACCTCGGAAGCCGGCCGAATAGCCGTCTCCTAGTCTATATTATTGATAACGAAACGAAGAATTACAAGTGTTGAGCTATTGTGATCGAGATCTAAGTGTTACAGAGAGTATTTAGTGAGTGTGTGTGTTCCTATTGATTGAGTCCTCGTTTATATAACAAACTAACAACTAACTAACTATCCGGGATTCCCGGGATCCTCTTTCCCCACTTCTCTTGACCGTTGAAGGAGATGCGACCCACTCTTCCACGTGCTAGTTAGTTTTAGACCGAGTCTTCAGGAGGTGGTTAGGCTCCATAACGTTCCTGAAAACAAATAAAGCACATGGCAAAAATAAGGGTTAGTCGATAATAAAATTTCAGGATACCTGACTGGACGGGATTCCCAAACCATAGCGAGATTCCTAGTCTTACGCAGCTTCTCTGTGAGCATCCTGAAATTGACCCCTAACAATTGCCCCCGAATCTCGGCTGCTTGTGGATAAGATTTACAGCTGGCGAGATTCGCTTAGCCTAGAAACTTACGGCGTTATCATGGTAAAAACGGTTGGATGGGACGTTTTTTTTTCGGAGTCCGATTGATGGGATAACCATCATTACTTTTCTTTAAATACAAGATTCCGAGATCACAATTTCATCATCTTCTCCCAAAAAACCCTTTCGAGCTTCTTCGTCGTCTCAGGTCAGTTCCTCCTCTTCTTCTCCGGCATCTTTTCTTTTTAATTTATTCCGGTCATCGCGAAGAAGAACACTCGTTCCGCCACCCCTTCTTCCTCGTTAAACATCGAGGACTTCATTGATCAGGGGATTCTCCCCTTTAATGAAGAAGAAACCTGCAACTTTTCTGATTGCGACATTCGCCAGTTGAAGGAATCTGGTCTCTTTCCGTCGTCGGCCATCATTCGGCGTTTCGATTCCAGATTGAAGGCCGATTGCATGTCCAACACCTGGGTCTGTTTTCTCTATTACCCTTTCCTCCTTGGAATGTCCTACCCCTTTCCGGCCATCGTAAACGAATTCTTCAAAATCACTGGCCTCTCTTACTCCCGGACAATGCCGATGGTATGGAGGATTCTTTTTTCCCTTGATAACCTGAACAATTCCCGGAAGCTTGAGATGGGGATTCATGAAGTTTGTGCCGCTTACAACCTGAGAACCCACGGGTTCAGTCGCTTCGTTCTTCAAGCCCGCTCTTCCTACTCTCAATTGATTCCTCGTGCGTCACACAATGATCATGAATGGAAAAGAAAGTTCTTTTTTGTCAAGCGTGAATCCATCGTTGGGGGTGATTCATTGCCGATGAAGTGGGTTTTAAAGGGTAGGAAACTGAATTAGGCATTGTACTTGAGTTTCTTTGAATTTTGCTAATGATCTTTTGATGTTTCTTGCAGCTCCCAAATTTTCTGATCTTGTTGAAGTAACCGAAGAAGCTGTAGAGAGGACTACCTCTTTTCTGGATATCCCACCTGCTGACAGGACCTTCGCTATCGAGAGCGCCAACAGCGAACAAAGCTTCTTGAACATATGTCTTGAATTAAGCTTCCTAATCCTGACTGCTTTCTTTATTTCATACTAACAGCTCCCAAACCTGCAACTGGATTCTCCTTGGATGATCTGACCTCCTACCTGGATATGAAAGAGGAGAAACCCGAGCCCCTGGCCAGCATCCGACCTCCCACTACTAGGGCCAAAACAGCTTCCTCCAGCAAGAAGAGGAAGGGCCCGGAGGGTATTGTATTCCTGGAGAGCTTTGATGGACTGAGCCCCGCGGAGATTGGTAACAAGCTTCTGAGCCTGCATACAACGACAAAACTGGTAAGTGTAAACATAGGATTCTCATACCTTAGCGGCATCCGACAAATAGTTGAGATTCCCAATTGACCCCATTGTCTTTCTTTCACAGGGCATCGAGCAACTTAGCGCTGCGTGCATTGAGGCTGAGACCAAGCTGGCAATGGTCTAGAAGAAGCTTGACGAGGCAAAGAACACCATCCGCATCCAAGGTGAGATAGCCGAGGGCAAGACCCGTGATTATGAGCACAAGCAGAGAGAGCAGGAGCTGAAGTTCCAGGTAGCCGCGCAGGTGGAGGACACTATCTCCAATCAGTCAGCTGCCCGCAGTGTGCTCCAGGCAATGCTGAAAATGGCAGCAGAAGCTGAAGCCGAGGGGGTCACTTGCTCGAAATGGACGGTGGATTCCTGGAAGCTATCCTTGGAGAAACTGGAGAAGGCTAGAATCCCAACTGGTGGAGACAAGCTTCCCTTGGTTGAAGCTGCTGGTGCTGATGCGGGTGAGAAGGGGAAGTAAGAGGCTCCCGAGAAGGCGATGGGCGATGAAGACGATGCAACGGTCTGAGCCCTCTTTTTTAGTCTGTAGTTTGTTTTGGTGTATGTCTTTAAACAATTTCCTTTCCTTGTCTTTACTGAAACAATGTTAGAACAAGTAACAACAATGGTTGGGGATCCTGGTGGAGGGATCTTGCAGTTTGCAAGACGAAGCCAGGGTTCCCAATAAACTTTTGACCTATGAGCTTCCCAAGGGGAGGGATCCTGAGGTTTTCAGGACGAACTTTGGGAAGCTCAAATCCCATAATCGTTAATAATATTATCGTATTTTAATCATTTTGAATGTGTTTGGCATCTACTTTGCATATTCTTAGAAGTTTGAAATATGATCGGTGACAAAAATCCATCTAACTTAATTATAAAATATTTATAGGGCTAAGGTCAATTGAATAAACATACTATTCTAGCCTTTAGAATTTCGCTTAGATAACAATTTCTATAAAATCGAGAATCCTATCAGGAAACCTCACCAGAATCCTGACAGGTTACCTTATAGAGTTTCAGACCGTTGGCTTCGGGATTCCGGCGAGAACCTCATTTACGTTGGAACTCGTGATCTTGGGAAGGCCTTTCCTTAGTATTCTGACAGGAATCAGGAATCCTGAATACACCTTCCTCAGCATTCGTCTCAACTTACTCCAGAACCTGAAATAATCATAAGAAGCTTCTTGGCCTTCGGCCGAAGCTTATGTTTCCGAGAACAAGTCAAGTTTAAAAACGAGCCGGGAATAAACCCGTGCATTTCTGGGGACAAGCCCGTGCAATTCTTGGGACAAGCCCGTGCAATATTGGGGACAAGCCCGTGCAATTCTGGGGACAAGCCCGTGCAATTCTGGGGACAAGCCCATACGTATGTGACATGATAATGCCAAAACCTTAGATAACACGTCAGTGTTATAAACCTTGAGAATCCTCCCAGCAGCCTTTAGTGACAAGATGCAGCTGGTCCGGCCACCTCGAGCATACTGGTGGACTACGTGCGCTCCTGGCGAGGGTCGTGCGCTACTGGCGATTACCCAAACGTAGAAGAGGTGAATTCCTCTTAAACCTTAGAAGGTATGCAGGATACCTTAAACGGAAGAGAGGTGATCAGCCTCTAACTGGGGATATACCCAAAATTCTCTAGGATTCTTATAAATCTGCAAAACACTCAACACTTGGTGAGGGGTGGGTGTTAGCTTAGCTAACACCACTCCGATGCTAAAGTCAGTAATACGTCATATAAATAACAAGAATAAATTGAAATAGGATTAGTATACGTACCTTGGGATACTTAGACAGTGAGGATCCTTGGAATTATGCCCGGGATACTCACGTAAAATAAGCTTTGAGGTGTATGGCATTCCAGGCTCTTGGTAGAGGTTCTCCTTCCATATTCACCAAACGGTATGCCCCCTTACCCTCTTCAGAATCTATAAGGTAAGGGCCTTCCCATTTGGGTGCTAACTTCCCATCAGCAGGATTGGTGGTATTCTGAAAAGCTTTCCTCAAGACCAAGTCACCTACCTGGAATCTTCTTAGCCTGGTGTTCTTGTTATAAGATTTTGCTATCCGCTGCTGGTAAGAAGCCATCCGGATTTTGGCCATATCTCTGAGCTCCTCAACCGTTTCGAGATCCCGAAGGAGATTCTGGCTATTGGTTTGAGGATCCTGGCAGTTGACTCTGGCTGTCGGGAGTACCATTTCTGTAGGGATCACAGCTTCTGCCCCAAACACTAACGAGAATGGCGTTTGGCCGGTAGCAGTTTTAGGTGTGGTCCTATCTGCCCAAAGGACAAATGGCAGCTCCTCAGCCCACTTCCCTTTCTTGGAGCCCAGCTTCTTTTTGAGGTTGTTGATTATGATCTTATTGCTGGATTCTTCCTGTCCATTAGCCTGAGGGTGGACAGGTGTTGAAGTGATCATCTTGATGCCCCAGCTTTCACAAAAGCTTGTAGTTCTCTTGCCTATAAACTGGGAGCCATTGTCGCATATGATTTCTGCCGGAATCCCAAATCTGGTGAGGATATTTCTCTTGATGAAGGATATCACTTCTTTTTCTCTCACTTGAACATAGGCTTCTGCCTCAATCCACTTGGAAAAGTAATCTGTCATGGCAAGCATAAACACCTTTCCTCCAGGAGCCTTTGGCAGCTTACCCACAATATCCATGCCCCATTTCATGAATGGCCATGGGGATACTATAGGATGCAGATGCTCAGCAGGTTGGTGGAGGATATTGCCATGCCTTTGACAAGCATCGCATTTCTGTGAGAAGCTCGCGGCATCCTTCTTCATGGTTGGCCAATAATACCCGAATCTAAGAACTTTAGAGAACAGTGCCCTGCCCCCGGTATGGTTCCCACAATCTCCACTATGAATGTCTTCAAGCACCTCTAGAGCTTCTGATTTCTCTAAGCACCTTAAGTAGACACCTGCAAGAGATTTTCTATATAGGATATTATTAATTATAGTATAGGTTACTACCTTTGTGCGAAAAGCTCTGGGATTTTCGTCCTTGGGAATCTCTCCATCTTTGAGATACTTCCGGATTGGATATGTCCAGGACTCCTGAGCATCTTCAGGATTCTCATCATCTGCGCTTGCGTTATCGTCAACAGCCTAAGCTTCCTGTAGAGCTATTTCTGGCGTCAGGATGTGAGTTATTGGAATCTTGACATCCTCAGGGATCCTGAGCGATGAAGCCAAGTTTGCCAAGGCATCAGCTTCTGCGTTATCTTCTCTTGGTACCTGTGAAATGTTAAAATTTTCAAAAAATAGAGACAGTTTTTTAACAATTTCAAGATATTTAATCAGATTCTCCCCTCTCACTGCATAAGAGCCATTAAATTGGTTAGTTAATAAGAGAGAATCAACAAACACTTGTATAGATAGGATTCCCATATCCTTAGCCAGCTATAATCCAGCAATTAAAGCCTCATATTCAGCTTCATTGTTGGTAGCCTGGAATTCACAGGATATGGATAGAGGTATTATGTCCCCCTGTGGCGATTTTAGCAGGATTCCCAGCCCTGTTCCTCTGACATTTGAGGTGCCGTCAGTGTAGAGGATCCAGTCTTCCTTAAGCTTCTCAAGCTGCTGGACTTCCTTTTCAACTTCTGGTTCAATGTCACTGCTGAAAACCGCCACAAAGTCAGCTAATGCTTAAGATTTGATTGCCGTTCTTGGTTCATACTTGATGTCATAGGCACTCAGCTTGACTGCCCACTTAGCCATCCTTCCTGACATTTCCGGCTTCCTGAGAACTGTCTTGATAGGATAGTTAGACATCACAACTATAGCATGGGTTTCAAAATAATGTATGAGTTTAGTGGAAGCCATTATAAGAGCTAGAATCAACTTTTCAAGGTGAGAATACCTGGACTCTGCGTCTAGCAGAGTTTTACTTACATAATATACCGGATGCTGCTGACTTTGATAGTCTTTTACCAGGACTGCACTGATTGAGCTTCCGGAAATGGCGAGATACAAATACAGCGGCTCCCCATCTTCTGGTTTCATTAACAACGGGGCTGCTGACAGGTAGTCTTTCAGGAACTTCAGGGCTTCTTCATGCTTCTCAGTCCACTCGAACTTCTTGTTTTTCCTTAGGATATCATATAAATCCTTACTTTTTTCTAAGGATCTTGAAATAAATCTGTTGAGTGCTGTGATTCTCCCTGTCAACCTTTGTACTTCTTTAACATTTGATGGGGATTTCAAATTTAGGATCGCTTTGATCTGCTCTGGACTCGCTTCGATCCCTCTTTCGGTAACCATATATCCTAAGAATTTTCCAGTTCGCACCCCAAAGTGGCATTTAGAGGGGTTGAGCTTGATGTTATACTGATCAATGATATCGAAGGCCGTTTGGAGATCTCTGACATGATCTTCAGCTTTTTTGGATTTCACTACCATGTCATCTATGTAGACTTCCATCGTGTCCCCCAGTTGCTCTTTAAACATCATATTAACGAGCCTCTGGTAGGTGGCACCTGCATTTTTCAAACCAAAGGGCATAGCAGTATAACAATATATACCTGTTGGAGTCATAAATGCTGTGTGCTCCTGATCGCATGGTTCCATCTGAATTTATTGGAATCCTGCTGAAGCATCCAAGAAGGTAAGCATCTCGTGACCAGCCGTGGCATCTACCATAGCATCAATATGGGGGAGTGGAAACGGATCCTTAGGACAGGCTTTGTTCAAGTCTGTGTAATCGACACAAACTCTCCACTTTCCATTCTTCTTTTGGACCACCACCACATTTGCTAGCCATTTAGGATACTTGACTTCTCTGATCATCTTTGTTTTGAGAAGCTTGTCGACTTCCTCCTGGATGATTATATTCTTCTCTGGAGCGAACTTCCTCCTTTTTTGCTGTATAGGCCTGAAAGAAGGATCTAAACCAAGTTTATGAGTAATTACATGTTTAGGGATACCTGTCATATCTTCATGCTTCCAGGCAAAAGTTGAAGTTCTGGCTTTGAGAAGCTGGAATAATTCCTGCTCAACGTTTGTTGGGACGCTTGTTCCCACGAGCACCTTGATTTCAGGATTCCCAGGATCTAGAGGTACTTCTTTGACATCCAGCTCCCTGTCTTCCTGTATTTCAGGTGCCTTTTTCTGTAATTGCTATCCCTTCGTCACCTTAGTGGTGTTCTTCATCGAAGTTGAATAACAGTTCTTAGCCTCCTGTTGGTCACTTTCAATTCTTACAACTCCCCAGGGCGTAGGAAGCTTGATACATTGGTGATAAGTTGAAGGGACTGCTTTCATCTCGTGAATCCACGGCCTGCGAAGAATAATATTGCAACAAGAGAGAGAATCTATAACACAGAATTTTTGCATAGAGTTCACCCCCTCAATATATACCGGCAGCCTGATATCCCCAACGGTGCTTTTAGTTTCACCGCTGAAGCCAACCAAGACTGAGGATCTTGCAACTATTTCAGTTTCTGGGATCCCCATCTTTTTGAGCACATCAAGACGGATTATGTTTACTGAGCTTCCATTATCAATCAGTATCCTGCGAACAAAATGGTTAGCAATATACAAAGTAACCACAAGACTATCATGATGAGGATCCTGAACATGAGAACGGTCACTCTCATCAAAAGATATAAGTTTGTCCTGAGTTAGGGTGGACGTCCGGACAGGTCTGTCACCCTGTTCAGATTTGGACTCCTTAGCATGCTTCTTGGCTGCGGAATACGAGGTGCCGCAGATGTCTGAACCTCCTGAGATGAAGTTGATTATCTGGGCATCCTGGGGTGGAGAAGCTACTCTCTGAGGCACTTTGTCGGCTTCCTGAGTCTTGACCTTCTTTCTGCCTATCAATTATTTAAGATGCCCCTTGCTGAGTAGATAGCTGATTTCCTTTCGGAGTGCTATACATTCGTCTGTTAGGTGGCCAAAATCTTCATGGAAGGCACACCACTTGGTCTTGTCTTTCCAGGATCCTTGCTTGGTATCCTTCCTGGGCCATCTTGCTTTTTCACCTAGATCCTGCATAGCACACATCAAACCACTAATATCAACGGAAAAATAGTATTCAGATACCTTAGGATACTCCTCATCATCATCGTCTTGGTCAACGGCATTGACTTTGTGATTTTCCGATTTGGAGTATGGAAGAGAACTATATGGCTTCCCGGGGGATTCCGCTTTCTTACTGTTGGGATCATATTTAGGAACCTCCAGTCTTTGGTGGATCCTCTTGTCATCTTCCAAACGGATGAATCTCAAGGCTCTACTGCGTACTTCGTCTAGGTTCCTGCAAGGAGCCATGACAAGGTCATAATAAAAACGTGAATCTTTGGAGAGCCCCATTTTAAAGGCTTCCACGGCTGCTGCCATATCCAGATTAGGAATCTCAAGAGATTCTCGTCCAAATCTGGCAATGTATTCCCTGAGAGGCTCATCTGGCTTCTGAACTATTCGGTACAGGTCACCTGTAAGCTTCTCAAAGGTCCTGCTGCAAGAAAATTGATTGTTAAACAAGTTAACTAAATGAGAAAATGATGTAATAGTGTTAGGAGGAATGCTCAGTAGCCATTTCATGGCTGGTCCTGTTAAGGTTGATCCAAAGCCTTTGCATAGACAGCTTCTTTGATTTCTGTCGGAATGGGATTGATCTCCATACGCTCCCGGTAATGTGCCACGTGTTCCTCAGGATCTGTGGTTCCATCATAAAGCTTCATGCTTGGAGTCTGGAAACGCTTCGGGATCTCTACTTGGGATATTGGCCAAGTAAATCTAGAGATCTTGTGGCTTTCCAAAGGAACCTCAGGAATAGGTTTCAGGATCCCTGGAACATTTGATATCATCTCTTTCAACTTCTGGAGCTCCCTAGCAATACTTGGATGAATACCTGCATGATAAGGAGCACCCTGGTTAGAAACGATAGGAATTGAATTGGACATATTACCTGGGCCAGGATTCTGGACTGGAATCCTGGGATTATATCCATAGCCCATTGGGATGCTTGGCTCTGTAGTGGCTGCTGTTTGCATGGGGATGACGTCACCGTCATGTACTTCTGAGGAGCTAGTCTTGAAGATTCCTACAGAGACAGAAGGGTTAGAGTATTGATATCCTTGGGGATTCTGGCTTGGGTTTGCAGCAGAAAAAGGATATCCCTGAGATGGAGAAGCTGAGGTTCCCAAGAATGGTGGAATCCTAAGACCCTTGTAGCGTGACTGTGAGGATTCTGGTGGGACAGCTCCTGAGTATCCAGCATTACTCTCTACATATCCAGTGGCCTGAGAAGTCTTTGTAGGGGCTGTAGTAAAGCCTGATGCTGATTTGTAATTGTAGCGAGACGGATTTGAGGATCCTGAAGCATTGAAATCAAGATGCCTGGGAAACAGAGGACTTTGCTCTTCCATGGGTTTCCTAGATTTCTTTAGCTCTTCAATCTCCTTCATCACCATTTGATTGGTTTTTTCTTGCTGATCCATTTGATTTTTCACCTGCTTAATCAAGGAAAACAAATCATTGTTAGTAATAACAGGATCAACAGATTGAACCTGGGATCCTGTGAAGACAGGATAATCAGTTTTTCTCGGCTTCCTGGAAAGGAAGGAAGAGGAGGAATGGAGGGCGATGTAGATGCCGAGACAGTTTTTTGCGGGTTTGACATTTTTGAGATTGGAGATCAAATGAAGTGAATAAGGTATGGGATTTTGACAAGATTAAGCACCACTGGCCCCACGGTGGGCGCCAAACTGTTTTGGTTAAAAATTCACTTAGGAATCCTGTATTCCAAACTTAGATTGTGAGGTAGTGTGCTTAATTATCAAATGAGCAAGTAATCCAAGTTAGGATGATAACACAAGGATTTTAGCGAGGAAAACTCCAGAATCCTTCGAGTTGCCTCTAGGAATCCTGGATAAAAACCTCGGAAGCCGGCCGAATAGCCGTCTCCTAGTCTATATTATTGATAACGAAACAAAGAGTTACAAGTGTTGAGCTATTGTGATCGAGATCTAAGTGTTACAGAGAGTATTTAGTGAGTGTGTGTGTTCCTATTGATTGAGTCCTCGTTTATATAACAAACTAACAACTAACTAACTATCCGGGATTCCCGGGATCCTCTTTCCCCACTTCTCTTGACCGTTGAAGGAGATGCGACCCACTCTTCCACGTGCTAGTTAGTTTTAGACCGAGTCTTCAGGAGGTGGTTAGGCTCCATAATGTTCCTGAAAACAAATAAAGCACATGGCAAAAATAAGGGTTAGTCGATAATAAAATTTCAGGATACCTAACTGGACGGGATTCCCAAACCATAGCGAGATTCCTAGTCTTACGCAGCTTCTCTGTGAGCATCCTGAAATTGACCCCTAACAATGATTATGACTGAAAATTGCATTAAAAAACTGTACCGAATGATTAAAATTCTTCAAAGTCTCCAAAACAATGGTGAAAAGTCGAAACCCTAAAGCTCTGGTCGCACAAGAAGGAGAAGAATAAAAAATTAAAACAAAACAGTTTAAATAGTAAACCCTAATCTTTTTCTTTTGTCGACTGATTTGGGGCGTACCGCCCCAATTTGCTGGATCCTGGGCGTACCGCCCGAGTTTGTAACTTCGGCTGATTTCTAAACTTTAGGGCATACCGCCCTAATTTCTTCATTCCTGGGCGTACCGCCCCGATTTAGATCTCAGGAACTTTTCTTTATTTCCTCCAAGTCTTCACTCGTTCCCGCTCATTTCTCGACCCCTGTACCAATCAGCTTCTGCTTCTTCATAAAGACCCAGATTTCACATGTTTAGCTCCTGGTACCTCAGAACACAAAAATCGTGTAAATGCAATGTAATCCAACCGTTATCATAAATAAAAATGACAAATTAATAACAATAACGACGACACACTGGACTAACATCACATCCCCACACTTGACTTTTTCCGTCTCGGGAAAACTGCCATGGAATCAGAATTGGGAAAATCAACTCAAAATCATTCAACATTTTTAATTATTAACCTTTTGCATTCCACATTCCAAAATGTATTCATATATACTAATTGCAATCGCCGATATTTCTGTTCGACTAAACCCAACCACTGATCTTTGAGCCCCCAAGGTGTTTATATAAATTACCAAAGAAGTGTACCAGTCTACCTATGTGTCCCACATCCAGAAAATTCAAGTTCAATCTACCCCCGACTCAAATTCGGTCAAAGTAAAGGGTAATAAAGATGAAATATTTATATTTTCCCCACCCTTCTTAGACCAGATACTCATGTATCCCAAGAATGATGGATTTGAATGGATAAGTGAAGTTGTTGAGCATTTATTCCTCTACGATTTTATCTATATTTTTTTTCTTTCTTTCATAATTGGTTAATTTTAACTATACTTACCAACGGACATCATCAGAGGTACTTTTCGCAAGATGCTATCCCCGAATCACACATGAGTATTTTGCCCGCGAGATCCAGGACATCATCAGAGGCACTCACCACGGGATACTATCCTTAGTTCGTACGTGAGTATTTTGTCCCTTCACTCTAATTTATTAACCAATTTATTACCTAATATGCTCAAATATGGAAAAGATGGGGCGCCATTATTTCTCGGATTTGCTTTCGCAAAAAGATCATAACGTGCCAGGTATTCTGAGGATATATAAGTTTCTAATTTAAAAATGTCTTTTTCCTCCTAATAATCAGTTTCAATCTCACTCTAACTCCTAAAATGGGAACCCACTGACAAACTAATTTAATTACATATTTATACACAAATAAACACCAAGGGATAATTAAGCCTTACTAAATCAGTTGGGCCTACCGACACATCACAAATTAGATATACTTTCCATACTCTCCTTTTCTACCACTTATCCCTTTCTTTCTTTACTTTTATTCTGAAAATTAATTCCCAATTGTACTATCATTTTCCATGTACCGGTAATTCATCCCAAAACAGATTTGACTCAAACACTAAAAACTAAAAATGACTCAAAAATTGCAAAATCTTTTTGGATTTTTGATGTTTTTTTACTTTTTTTTTTAAAATAAACACAACTACCTAAAAATTAAAAATTAAAAACTGACGTCCTGTCCCCCTCCTCACACTTGAGATCGACATTGCCCTCAATGTGATAGAAAACACGCACATAACGAGTATACAGACACGGACGAAAAAAATAAAATAAAACTAAAAATAAAATAAAATGCGACAAGAAATAAAAAGAAAAATAAATAAATAAAAAGAAATAAGTTGGAACAGACTCCCCTGATAACATCGTGAAAGCTCCTCGAAAGTCGTGCCAATGCCCTCTCGTACCAGATCGTGAATTCCAGAAATCGGATGGAAGAAGTAATGCGGGAATCTCACATCTCAATCACGGTGCTAACAACAAACATAACCATCATACCAAATATATACATAACAAAAGGAAATCACAACCACCCAACCGGTTACCCCATACAGTACCCCCAGGTATAGTATAATATCATATCATACAAACCATGATCAGATAAAAACAAAATAACCAAAAAGTACAGGGTAAAAGAAACAAAACCGATCAGCAATGGCAGTGAAATCAGCATCATAGCATCCTACTCCCCGTCATCTCCAGCATCATCTCCACCCGCTCCACTAGCACCAGCATCTGGATCCCCCTCAGCATCCATACCATTATCATCTCCAGCACCCTCATCATCCTCAGGCTCCTGAAAGAAATGAGGGATATCCATACCCTGCCATGCCATCATGTACCGCATCGCCCTCTCAATCCGCTCAAATCTCATATCAACATAATCTAAAACTGTCTCCTGAACAGTCTCCAACGTCACCTGATCAGCCCTCGGCTGCCTCTCCTGTCTCTGCCTCAACGGCCTCTCGACCTGATGTAAAATCCTACGTCGCCTCACGGCCCTAGCGGCCTCATCACCCTGGACAACCACATCTCTAACGGCCTCCCAGTGTGGGGGATCAGTCATAGTAACCATCGATGCCAGCCGCATATCCCCAAGCTCATAATGAGAAGTCTCAGCCCCGATCGTCAGATGAGTCTCCAAATACTTACCCGGCTCAAACACCCCCAATCTCCTCGCTAACCTAGTCACATAGGGCCCCATACTCAGATGAACGCCCTTCCCCGACGTCCTCCTCCTCGCAAATGATGAGATCAAAACACCAGCAATGTTGAGGTCATGTCCCTCAACGATCGAACGTAAAACTGCCAAATGCAGCTTCGTGCACTTCTCGACGCCAGAGCGACGACCGAGAATAGTACACGCCACAATCCTATGTAAGTATCTGATCACTGGATCCCTAATCTGCGACTCTATCACACTATCAAAATAAGGAACCGCCCCAATCGTATCCCAGAATGTCGCCAGTTGTAAATCAGTAACCCCCTGGGGGTGTGCTCGGCTAAAAATCCCACACGGCAGATCAGCAAACGCCGGAGCCTCAACCTCCTCCTGAGTGTACAAACCAGTCAAGACCGCGAACTCCGAAATACTCATGTGATGAGTCCGACGACCTAAAGCAAAAGATAGGGCGTTCCCATCTCCAAACCTCCCCGGACCCACCTACTGGTGGTCATCTGGGGTCAACGACCTCCTCCATCTATCAGTCACTAACCCTCTGATCCTCTCAAGCTGCCCTATCTGCGCCAGCAAACCCCAGTCAAATGTACGGTGATGCAACAGCGGCATCACTACAAATCTCCTCATCTGCCTCTCCTCATGAGACCCATGCTCGAACTTCAGCAACGAGTGGTGCTGATGGTTCCTCCTCGCGACCGGCGGTGCTGGAATATCCGCCTCAGATAGGATCTCCGGTCCCCAATAACCAATAATCCGCCTCCTGAATGGAGGCACCGGAACAACGGCATCCAGCTCGCCCTGTTTCCTCTTCCGTGGTCCACGCTTACCGGAACTAGACCCCGGTTGGCTCGACATCCTGATTCACACAAGTTAGCACAAAAAATAACAATAAAGATAATAACCGGGCCTTCCTGCAATTGAACTCCACTTCACAAACTATTTTTGGATTTTTTCAATTTTTTTAATTTTTTTTTTGGTTTTTTTTTTTCAAAGTTTTGTAAAGAAAAACAAGAATTAAAATTAAAAGAAAACTAAAATTAAAACTCAAAATAAAAAACGAAACAATATTGGAGTTTTGGGAATTTTGTAAAAAATCTGTGAAATATGTCCCAGGGCGTACCGCCCAAAAATTGTGCAAATGGGGCGGTACGCCGCCCAATTCATTTTGCAGGAAACCTAATTTCAATTTGGGGCGTACCGCCCAAAACTTGGGAAACCTAGGCGGTACGCCGCCCAATTCGAAGCTCAAAAAATGAAATCGGTTGTAACCGATTACTCTATCCATACTAACACACTCAGACAACCCCGTCCTCTCATCTCAATCGGTTCATAATCAGTTCCATTCGACGGAAATCATAAAAAGACTAATCTAAACATCCAAAACTAGCTATCGACTACAAATAATCAAAAACAAACAAAAAATGAAACCTGGATGCTCGGACGAAGCTGTGAACGCTCGGTGGTGCTCGCGGTGGTTTCCGGTGATGGAACCTGCGGCGATGCTCTGTGCTTGGGTTGCGGTCTCGCGTTAGTGGTGGTGTTGTGGGTTCCGGTGATGGAAGAATTGGTGTTTAATGTGATGGGTGGTCGTCGATAAACACAATGGCGGTGGGTTGGGTTGTGAAGATAACCGACCCGTTTAAAGGGTTTTATTTTTTTTCTCATTTTAAAATCCGGGCGTACCGCCCAGAATCATGAAGATTAGGGCGTAACTCCCTAAAATTAAAATCATAAAACCTTAAGACAATTTTGGGGCGTACCACCCTGATGTTAGTCAATGTGGGCGTACCGCCCCTGCCCTTTTTTGGCGGAAAGTTTTGAAAATTTGAGGGACTTAGAAAATTTTCTATCTCTGGAAAAATCCTTGTTTAGCACCACCGAGCATGTTTACTGCAAAATTTTCATCACAAATTACCTGGAATGCAGTATATGGCACAAATTCACTTCCGAGCTTCTCGATTTCATGAAAACACACCAAAAACGTAAAAACTAACAAAACTACGAAAACACACAAAAATCAAACAAAAACAAACCGCTGGGTTGCCTCCCAGTTAGCGCTAAGTTTTTAAGGTCTTCAGCCAGACCGTACTTCCCTTTCACGTTTCAGGGCTTTCAGATGCGGGCGCCAAGAAATAACCGTCTTTGTCGATTTGCCCATGAATGTCAGGTGAATCCAAATAAGCTTCAATCTATGCCCATTAACTACCTGCCTCAGATGGTGATCCAAATCTTCAATCTCAAAGTTACCATACCCCCCCCCCCCCTCACACTTGTGATGAGGTACGGCCCCGTCCATTTGCTTTTCAGCTTACCTGGAAACAATTTCAACCGTGAGTTAAACAACCATACCTTTTGACCTTCGTGGAAGTCCATCTTCTTCAATCTTGCATCATGCACTTTCTTCATCTTATCCTTGTAAGAGGATGCACTCTCGTACGCCTCATCGCGTAACTCTTCCAATTCTCCCAACTGGAGCTTTCTTTCTCTACCTGCAGCATCATAACTCAAGTTAACTTCTTTAACAGCCCATAATGCTCTGTGAGCTAACTCTACAGGTAAATGACATCCCTTCCCATAGACCAACCGATATGGAGTGGTTTCAATAGGCGTTTTAAAAGCAGTGCGATACGCCCAAAAGGCATCATTCAACTTGGAAGACCAGTCCTTGCGGTCGGTTCGCACAGTTTTCTGCAAAATTTCTTTAATTTGTCGATTGGAAACCTCCACTTGACCGCTTCTTTGTGGATGATATGGGGTTGCAATTCGGTGGTCTATGCCATACTTCTTAAGTAGTTTGCCAAATTGAAAGTTCTTAAAATGAGACCCCCCATCACTTATGATCACACGAGGGATTCCAAATCTAGAAAAAATGTTTTGTTGGACAAATTTGCAAACTAAACTATGGTCATTGGTCTTAGTAGCAATGGCTTCTATCCATTTGGAAACATAATCTACCGCTACTAATATGTATAGAAAACCATTAGAATTAGGGAAAGGCATCTCATCACACTTCGTGATGCTTCCCATCTGCTGACATCTCGTGCAGTGCTTCAAAAACTCAAACGCATCCTTGAAAATCGTGGGCCAAAACAACCCGGATGAAAGGACCCGGTGACTCGTCTTCTACCCACTAAAATGGCCTCCACATGCTGATGCGTGTACCAATTCCAACACTGCTTTCACCTCCGACTCCGGCACACATCTCCGGATCACTTGATCCGGCCCTACCTTGAACAAATCCGGTTCATCCCATATGTACTTGTATGCTTGAGCTTTCAAGTGCACCTTCTTCCTCTTTGGCTAATGTTCCGGAATTGTACCTGCAGCCAAATAGTTTACAATGTGAGCATACCAAGGCAAATTTGAAACACTTAACAGTTGTTCATCAGGAAAAGTTTCATTGATGCTCCATTCATCTTCCTCTGCTTCAATGTGGGGCAATCGGGATAAATGATCCGCCACCACATTCTCACTACCCTTCTTGTCTCTAACTTTGTTGATACATGGTCCTTGATCGTCATGTGAAGTATCGAATACAAGACGGATTCACACAAGTTTATTGAGGGTCTGAACTCAGGTCGAACCTGGAGTTCGGACATGGCCGAACCATGGGCCGAACCTGAGGTTCGGACCAGTAGTTTCTCTAGTATATATATGTGAGTTTTGTGTTGTATTAAAAAACGATAACAGTCTAAGCTTCCGTGTCATATTCTCTGATTGTACTCTGTAGTTAATACAAGTCATTTGTACTTACTCTTTGTGTTTCATCTCGTACTACATTGATTTCATTACGACTAAGTAGAAGATCCGCAAGCTCACGCACTTTCAAGTGGTATCAGAGCATTAGGTTTGCTCTACTAGTCGGAAATTAGTGTGTTTCGGAGTTTTGAGTTCAAATTCACGTTTTTGCGAAAATGTCAATCATTTTTGAGTTCGTTTGATTGTCTCGAGTGTGCTTTTCGTCAAAAATCTGTTTCTAGATTGTTTCTATCGAGTTTGCTTGAGTTCCTGTCAAAAATTCCAAAAAAAAAAACGTTGAAAATCGAGAAAATGAGGTCGAGTGAATTATGTCTCGTTTGAGGTTCGGACAAGCTCGGAGTAACCGCTCCGAACTCGAGGTTCGGACGAAGTTCGGTCTTTGCTTAGGTTCGGTGAGAGATCGGTCTAGGTTCGGAGAGAGTTCGGTGGTCTTTCGTAGTTAGTTTGGAGTTGTTTGGTTTTTGTTCGTCTGAAGGCCAGGTTCGGAGAGAGTTCGGCATTGTCAAGTTCGGACTTAGTTCGGTGACAGTTCGGAGGAGGTTCGGACGAGGTTCGGAGTGAACAGTAACCAGTTTTTCAAAATGTCCGATTTTCAAGTGTTCGCGGCTATTCAAAATTCGGTTCAGGCAATGATGCAAACAATGATTAACTATGATAATGAAATCGGAACAAGTCAGAAAGTTCCCAAATTACTTAAATTGGAAGATTATCATAGTTGGGTGACACGATTTGAAGCGTTTGTTTCCGCAAATGATATCGATATGTGGTTATCATATTCTGAACAATATACATATCCTAAGGGTGAGGATGGGGAACCAATTCTTCAAAGGAAGCTTTCCGGTGAACAAAAGAAAGCATATGAAGCTGAGAAAAAGGCTTATGGCACCTTAACAATGGCTTTGCCTACTGATTTACTACATCAATTTTCAAGCAACTATACTGCAAAGAGTTTGTGGGATGCTCTAGAAAAAAGATGTGAAGGCAATGACCAGTATAAGAAAAGCCGACAAAAGGTGTTGAAGAAGGAATTTGATAGCTTCAAGCATTATCAAAATGAATCGATTCCAAATCTGATTGCAAGGTTTGCACATTTAATGAGTGAAATGAAGTTGGCGAGTCTTACAAAAGATGAAGCAGATAGGAAAGAAAAGATTATGGAAGCTCTACCAGAGAAGTGGGAAAATTATGTGATGATGATTACTAATGATAAAGATTATCCAAAGTTGTCTTTTAATGATCTGATTCAAAGAATACAAGCTAGGGATATGGAGTTAAAAGTAAACAAGTCACTTCCTGAGCAAATTCAGAATGCTGCAGTGTATTATGGCAGCAATGATTCAACTTTGAATGCTGGAAAATCTAATATTCTTAGTTCTGCACCTCCTACAGCATTTCTGGCAGGTAAATCTGAAACTCCAAGTTATTCATCTGCTGGTTGTACTGTGTCGATTCCTAGTTCTTTGACTTAAAGTGCATTGTCTATTCAAACTGTCGATGATTATAATGCGTTGATGTCTACATTGGTATCTTCATACTTTGGTGTTATCACTGGTGCTGTGAGTAATGCTGAATTAGCAAATGAAGATTACGATCAGATTGATTATGATCATTTAGAGGAAATGGATCTAAATTGGCAGCATGCTATGTTGGTTCGTCGAACAAAGAAGTTTTTCAATAGAACTGGTAAGAAGAGACTGAATCAGGAAGGAAAGATTGGTTCGGACAAGTCTAAAGTGAAATGTTATAAGTGTTCAGTTTATGGTCACTTTGCTCGAGAATGTCCAAGTTCTACAGAAAGTAAATTGAAGACTGGTCAACATGCACATTTCTTTTTCATCCATCAGATAAAGCTGAAAAGGTTGAACAAAAATCTGCTACTTTTGCTCATGATTGGACTAATACGTTTATGCATCCAGATGGTTTTGCTTGGAATGCAAATTCAGCAATTAAAAAGAATCATACTCCAATCTTTATTGCTTTAACTGTTCAACATGCTGATGATGATAGGTTTTTAACTGAGTCTGATACTTCTTCAAGTGTATCTTTGGTTCAAGAAGACTTACCTAAGACTTCTGAGAATTCAAAAGATGACGAATTTAAATGTTATAAATGTGAGAAGTTGCTCAAGGAAATTGCAAGTTTTGAACAACATTGACAAATTTCAACTGAAGAAATTGTGGTGTTAAAGAAAGAATTGGAGGATTTTCAAAAGAAATATTATGAGTTGGTTCATATTCATGAAGATGTTCTGAAGGAAAAGGCTCAATTGGCTGAAGAGTGTGAGAAAGCCAAAGCTGAAGCTTTAGACGCAGCAAAAGATTTTGAGAATCTGTTTGAGAAGAGTTATCCGGTTCAGCAAAAATATGAAGAGGCTACTGATATTATTGCTAAAACTGCTGTTACCGTTGAGAAGCTTCAAAATAAGATTTCTATGCTTCAAGATGAAAATATTCTTTATAGAGACAAGAATGAAGTGTTAACAAAAGATGTTGAGATCTACAAGCAAAAGAGAGAAAATGTGCTTGAAGAATTATATGTTGAATGTGAGATCCGGAAGTTACAAACTTGTGAGTATGATGATCTCAATGCTAAATTCATCAAAACACAACAAGAGGTGTTTGAATGTCAACAAAAAATTAATGATTTGAAATTGGAAATTTTGGAATTGAAAAGGCAAGTGAAGAACTGCAATTTGTCACCGACATTGCTAAATTTCTTATACAAGCAGGATCAGAGTTCAGAGAAGTCTAAGGAAGAAAACATTCATTTGGTACCTCAACCAGTGGATTTGATTGAAGTTACTTCTGCTTCGTTTGATCCTAAAGCTGAGGTGCATGATTACTTAAAATTTGCCACTCCACCCAAGAAGAACAAGTCTAAGTCCAAAAAGAAGGAAAAGTCTTTGGGTGAAGCTCCAAAATTTGTCTCAAAGTCTGTTTTGCTGGAAAATGAAAAAGTTTTTGATAAGGCTGCTTCAAGTTCTTCATCTGCAACCGAAGAAGAAAAAGTTTTAATCGAAAAGAACAAGCTGAAGGATATCAAGTCTAAATTCACTAGTGAAGCTAAATCAAGATAAGCTTCAGGTTCTTCTTCAAGTTCGTCAAAGGTTTTAGGTTACAAACACAAAGGTTTGGGTTTTGTTGTGAAGGAAGCTTCAGTTGAAACGCAGAAACCGGTGAAAGCAGATAAAGTTCCTAAAGCAAAGGTTACAAAGAAATCACCATCTTAGAAAGAATTTTCTTATTATTCTGGAAGATCTTCATCTTCAAGTAGTCCATCTCCTAGGTATGACTCTTCTGATGGTTTCTTTGATAACTTTCATTCTGAACTTTCATCTGATTCTCAAAAATCAAAACAATTTTCCAACAATATTAGAGAAAGACTTTGTTATGTATGTCGTCAACCAGGACATCTAGCTGTTGATTGTTCGACGACTGCATATATCCACAAAACTGCAAAATATGTGGATAACAAAGGTCAAATTTTTGATGAACTGTGGTCCCCAAAGATTAAATCAACTCGTAAACCGTCTTGGTCTAAATCAAGTACGTCGGTTGAATCTGATTCAGGTTCCGATCAAAAATTAAAACTTTTACAAATTTGGAAACCAAAAGTTGTTTCCAAGGCCAACAAGGACTTTGTGGAAGACACCGGGCGACCCGACGCTGTTGATTCGGGTCGATCCTAACGCGACTAATGTTTTATTTGGTGTCAAGCAGGTGTTTCAGGAAGACCTTTCGGTGATTAGAAAATTACTGATTGTGTTATATCTGTTCTAATTAAATTGGATTTCAAAATCAATTTTGTTTTTCAAAAGGCTAAGCTGCTAGTATTCGTGTTGATTGATCAATTTTTCTTGTTCTTCACTTCGTCTCATTCTGAGGGGGAGATTGTTTTTGCAAAAATACAAAAATAGTGTGTTGTTTTTCAAATTGTAAAAATGAAAATCTATAAATCGAATTGTCATTTTTAGGGGGATAAATTTGAAAAAGACAAAAACATTGACAAATGCAAAAATCCAAAAACATTGAAAAATGAGAAATTGTATCCGACATGTTTGGGAAATGATGGTACATTGGCTGACAATGTCTGACTCGTGGATAAAGTAGATGAAAAAGTCATAAGACCATTTGATCGATGTGCAAGGTAGGCTCAGCAAATCAGAAAGTATACAAATGTGATATACACTAAATCTGATGCTTGAC